>PVIJ01006921.1:0-87277 GCA_004024925.1 Scalopus aquaticus | reverse complement strand
GCTTTAGACAGCTGGAGCGCCCCTTCTCTCCAGGCAGGTTTATGACCCTAAGCCTCAGTGTCTCCCCACTCCCATTCCTAGGCCAGGGGTGTGGGACAGATTCTTCATGCTGCAGTCACCGCGCCTGCTTGGTGCCTGGCCAGCAGTGTGGGCTGGTGAACCTGCTGCAAGTGCTGCATGCAGATGGGATCCCAAACCCAGCGAGTGCCAGCGGACGCAGGCGCCATGGGGCCCAGAGTCTCCCCCAGCCTCTGTGCACCAGGCCAGCATTCCCCAGGGAGCAAGAAAAATCAAGACTCCTGTTGTGTTTATCTCTGAGTGCTCCCGGCACCTCCACCCCCCTCTCCTGGCCCGTTTCCTCATCGATTCAATAGGAGTAACCCCTGAGATTTCCTTAGGAGCAGGGAAAGGGGCATTCCGCTTTGGCGGCGCCCGCCCTCGCTCGCTCCTACCAGCTCCTGGCCTGCTAGCTCCTCCCGCGCCGTGATCTTTCTCCAACTGGGGCGGCCGCACAGTCCCAGAGGGCGCTTCCAGGCTCGCGGTCCGGCGGTGTCCGCGGCAGGGCAGGAGCAGGTGGCGACAAGGTCGCAGTCAGAGGCCCCTGCCCAGCCCACAGCGTTATTATTATTAGCCACGCCAATAGGCGACCGGCGGCCGCCGCCCCCGCGCGCTCGGGCCGGGGTGTTCGCCCCGGCGACCCGTGCGGGTTGGAACCGAGCACCGCCGGCCCCCGCAGCGCCGAATTCAGAGCCGCAACCGCCACCGCAGGCGGCCGGGCGGGCTGGCGAGCGAGAGAGCAGCGCGCTGGGGCGGCTCCCCATGCGGCGCACGTGTGGCTGCGCGGTCCGCACGCCCGGGTGAGACAGGACCATGGGGCAGGCGGGCTGCAAGGGGCTCTACCAGTCGATCTTCGACTACAAGACCGAAAAGT
Source organism: Scalopus aquaticus (assembly GCA_004024925.1). Lineage (NCBI taxonomy): Eukaryota > Metazoa > Chordata > Mammalia > Eulipotyphla > Talpidae > Scalopus > Scalopus aquaticus. Next base: position 86,346 of record PVIJ01006921.1, on the reverse strand, counting down.
ACGTCATTGCCAAGAACAAGAAGGTGGGCCTGCTCTACCGGCTGGTGCAGCTCTCCATCCTGGCGTACTTGGTGATGTGAGTTCTCCAGGGGCTTTCGGGGAGGAGGGAGCAGGCACAGCTGGGGCCTTCTCTCCGCTCCGGAATTGGCTGTATGTGCTTGGTTTCCCCTGTGGTTAGGGTGATGGCTCTGCTTGCGGAGGGGTCCCTCCTTGGGCCCTTGGGTGTAAGGGGGGGGGGCGACAAGGAGGGAGCCCCAGCTTTGGAGGTGATGAGATGCCAGCTGTGGCTCTTGGTTCCTTGACTTATGAGGCTTTCACTGGTCAGCGCCTTCCTCTAGGGCTGGAGCCCCAGTGTTAGGGTTAGGGCAGGGAGCAAGGATGAGGGTGGGTTGCAGCTGTGCCCTGGGAGTGTCTCTGGGCCTTGGCCTAGTGTTGGCCCAGGCACCGGCTAGTTTATTTATAATCACTGAGGTCAGTGCCAAGCTTTGCGCTGGGGCAACTCATGAGCCTGGCATGTCCCAGAACTCCCTCTTCAGTGGCTCCCTCACCAGTGGCTGGCTCTCCCCACTAGGGGCTGGCCTGTCTGGCATCCAGGTGGGGGTCCTGCCCAGGGGCCCTCTACCTGCCTACCCGCCTTCATCATCTGCTCCGCCCCCCCCCCCCCCCCCCCCCCCCCCCCCCCCCCCCCCCCCCCAGCCAGAGTAGGGTCATCAGCTGAAGGGGGTTGCTCTGCCAGCACAGTCTTCGGGCTGAGAAGGGAGGTAATGACACCAGACCACGGATGCGGCTGTGCCTGTTTGACATCTCCAGTAAATGCCAGTTGAGTCATTATTTGCTGACTGGGAGGGCAGCCCTGACCTCACCTCTCTTCCTCTGGAGCCAAGGCCAACATACCATGAACTTCATTCCTAATGTACCTGGCTGTGTCTCACCTGAGGGCCTTTGTACATGCTATTTCTTAGCCAAGTGGACCTTTCCTTCAGTAATTGGTTAGCACCCATCCCTCCTTCAGACCTGGATTCTCCCATAGCTCTCTCGCCTCTTCTTCCTTGGCATTGCCCCAGTGTAATTATATGCTTGTTCGGGGGATAACTTGCTTAATGTCTGCATCTGACTTCCTGCCAATTTGGGGATGCCATGATGGTGGGGCGTGGTGTTGCTGAAATGCTCAGTGAATAGTTATGAAATGAATGAGTGAATGAATGTTGATGAGTATTTGCCAAATGTTTCTGTCCAGGCCAAGCCCAGTGAGCCACTCTAAAATGGCTGGTTGGCTCAAGTGTCACAGTCCCCTTAGAGTGCTTTAGAGATGGGGGAGTCTAGGACATACCAGCTCTGCACCCAGAGCTGAGGAGGGCGCTGCATCTTGGTGGGCACCCCCTGTACAGAGAACCTTACTGGCACCCTGGGAGGTACAGAGCATCCCACACCACTACTGCCTGACCCCAGGCAGGCAACTTCCTGGCCTCAGTCTCCCCAGCTTTACCAAAGTCCATCTCCAACATTAAGGGTCAGGTCAGCAGTGAGTGGTGACTTGCATTGCTGAGCCCTCACCTCTGCCAGGCGTGCTGTGTGCTAAGCAATTGACATGTGATCGCATTACCAAAATTTTTTGTTTTGACGTAATTTTAGACTTACAGAAAAGTTATAAGAGAATATCACAAAAACGTTTTGTTCCTTTCACTTAGATTCCCCAAATGTTAACATTTTCTACATTTGTGTTTTTTCCCTTTCTCTCATGCATTTTTTACTGTTAAAGAGTAGGTTGAAGACATGACGACCCTTTGCTCCTAAATAGGTGTGTAAATAAGAGGTTATTTGGCCAGGTTTAAGTATGAAAATTAGGAAATAATATTATCTAAGCTATAGACCTTTTATAAATTATCCCCAATCACTACCTTTATATAAAAAAAAAAATCTGAGATCATGCCTTGCATTCAGTACTCATGTCCTCTTTAATCTGGAATTTTTCCTGAGTCTGGCTTTGTGTTTCAAGATGTTGACATTATTTGAAGAGTACAGGATTTTTTATAAAACCATTTTAAAAATGAAATGATTCACATACATATAATCCAACATTTAAACCATTTAAATGATTCAGTCAAGTGGTTTTTAGTACATTTACATGTACAACCATCACCGGGCTCTAACGCCAGGACATTTCCACCAACCCCCAAAGAAACCCGCATCTATTACCAGTCATTCCTAATTCTCCCCTCCCAACCGCTGGCCTTTCCTTCTCTGTGGCTTTGCCTATTCTGGATGTGTCAGAAGAAACAAATCACACACTCTGTGAGCTTTCTCTGTCTGGGCTCTTCCACTCAGACCTTGCAGGGCTTCTCCAGGCCTGGTGTGAATCAGTGCTTCCCTCATGACCGAGTAGTACCGCGCACTGGCATTCTTGGGCCATGGACTGTCTCTGCATTTTACCTGTAGGGAATAACAGTGCTAAAAATATTCATGTACAGTTTTGTGTGGACCTTTGTCTTCATTTCTCTTGATATACTTAGGTGTGGAGTTGCTGGGTGAGCACCTTTTGAGGAACTACCAAACCGTTTCCAACAACAGCTACATTTTACATTCTCATCAGCAGGACAGATTTACTGCCAGTGGGTGACAGCCATGTTGTTGGGTGTGAAGTGGTATTTCCTGGTGGTTTTGATTCGTAGTTCCTTAATGACCAGTGACATTTTCATGTTCGTATTAGTAATTTATATAGTTTTTTTTTGTGGTTTTTTGAGAAATGTCTATTCAAATCCTTGGTCCTGTTTATAGTTGGGTTATTTGTCTTTTCAATGTTGAATTGTGAGAGTTTTTTTCTATATTTTGTATACTAGACTCTTCTCAGTTACATGATTTGCAAATATTATCTCCCATCCTGTGGGAGTATCATTTGATGTGGGTGTAACGGCCCAAGGGGTTGTGCTTTTCCCCCATGGGCTAATCTGAGGAACACCCCGTTAAGAAGATTAGAGCCAAGGGTGGGAGTCAGGTGTGTATCATTGGACTCATTACCTAAATCCAATATACAGCTTGACCCATCCTTTTCTGTCAATAAAAAGACCAGGATCTTGCTCTCAAGCAGCATCCTGCACTCTGTAGCCTGCTCCACGACTCCCGTTATCAGTGTGGTGTTGCCCGGCTCAACAATTTGATAGTACCATTTTTTTTAAGATTTATTTATTTATGCATACAAGCTGGGGTACAGGCCAGAGGTGTGGGGTGGTGAGAGGGTTCAGCAGAGACAGAGCGGGGAGCAGAACAGGCAGATCGACGGAAATACACTGCTGAGGGGAGCAGCGGGTGAGGAAGGAGAGGTCTGCCGCGCCATGTGGGAATCTCCCCGGCTGGGCATTGAACTCGTGTCACTGCTGGCGACAGCTCCACAGTGCAGTGCTTAACCGCTGTGCCCCCAGGGAGGCCCTGATAGTACCATTTGATGCACAAAAGTTCTTAATTCTGATGAAGTCCAACAGGATTTTGCAGCCCAATTTTGTAGAATGCTCCTCCCTTTGGTCTTGTCTGAGGTCCCCTGATGACTAGTTTCAGATTATGCACCCCTTCCTTCCACCCTCAGGAGGAGGCACCCTCATCCCCCTGCTGACTCCTGGAGTTGGCTCCTGAGGTCACGTGCCAGTCTGTGGGTGGCAAGGTTTCGCTCCAGGCTTGCCTGGCTGCAGGGCCCCCTTCCTGGAGCAGTGTCTCTCGCCTCTGGGCTTGCTTGTCGCCTCCGATGCTTGCAGGACGGGTTTCCACAGCTGTGGGGGTTGTGACCCTGCTGTCTCCACCCCACCTTGGGCCTGGGAAACTTCCCTGAGGGCAACAGTGAAGCTGATGCCTGCCTGCTGGGCCCTTCCCACAGCTGGGTGTTCCTGGTGAAGAAGGGTTACCAAGACACCGACACCTCGCTGCAGAGCAGTATCATCACCAAAGTCAAGGGTGTGACCTTCACCAACACCTCGGAGCTTGGGAAGCGGCTCTGGGATGTTGTCGACTACGTCATCCCACCCCAGGTCTGAGCCCTACCTGGCACTGGGGCCCAGACTACAGGGCCCGGCTGAGGGGGAGGGTCATATGGGAAATTCCTCAGGGACTCGGGGGGCCTCTATTCTTTGCCTCTCTTGCCCAGGATTTTGAGCTAGAGACCTGCCCAGATCCTCCCCACACGCCAACACCCATTCTCTTTGTGCCTTCTGGTTCTACTCTGTTCCCAGCAATCCCTGAGCCTGTTGAGACCAGTGGGGTCCAGAGAACGTGTAGGTCAGTGGGAGTCAGGGGGTCTGGCACAGAGAACCCCTCCCTTAGCTTAGTCTCTGCTGCTGAGGATGGCTTCCCTTTTCCCAGCTCTGGACTTGGATGCCAGGGTTGAGGTCAGAATAGGATTTGTGGGGTGAGGACAATTTGGGGTTGTAGGCCTGGAAGGGACTCAAGGACTCTGAGGGGACTGGCAGATGGGTGGGATCCACCAATTTGGGAGCCCTATTATCCCCAATATCCTGCAGAGACCCCATACCCTGCCAAGTAACCACAGAAAGGGTCCCCAAGAGGCAGGGGCTTCCTCAACCCCTCTGGTTCCTCAGGGAGAGAACGTCTTCTTTGTAATCACCAACTTGATGGTGACCTCCAACCAGCGGCAGGACGTCTGTGCTGAGGTTTGACTTGGCCCGGAGAGCTGGGGAGTGGGTGGGAGGGCTTCGGGTGTGTGCCCTGGGGTAGTAGCTGCATGGTTTGGGGGAGATGCAGGTTCTCAAAGGATGTGTGATCCCAGGCAGGGGGAGAACCCTTGTCCTAACGCAGGTGGGACCTTGCTCTGCTCTGGGCTCCTGCAGGGAACTCCCACTCCACCCCTTTCTCTCCTGGCAGAGTGAAAGCATTCCCGCAGCCGCTTGCTACACGGACAGCGACTGCCCGCCTGGGGAGCCTGTTCTAACGGGAAATGGTGAGGCCAGAGTGGCCTGGGCTGGGGAGAAGTGGGGGTTGGAGTGGGAGGCTCCTGGCATTGACCCTGTCATGTCTGCAGGCGTGAGGACTGGCCGCTGCCTGCGGGCAGAGAGTACTCCCAGCGGCACCTGTGAGATCTTCGCCTGGTGCCCAGTGGAGACAAAGTTCAGGCCCACGTGAGTGGCTGTGGCCTCGAGCCCTGAGCAGGTGCCTCGTCCCAGCAGCAGGTCCCATTCTGTTGGTGGAGACATGCCTGCTGGGATCTGCATTCTCAGGACCACCCAACACGAACACATGAGCGGCCCTCGGCCAAGGCTGGGGGGACACACGGAGGGGTGTAGGCAGGGCCTCCTGGGCAGTCCGCGCTGGCTTGGTTTTCAGGAAGCCGCTCCTGAGCAAAGCTGAAGATTTCACCGTCTACATAAAGAATTTCATTCGTTTCCCCAAATTTAACTTCTCCAAGTACGTGGGGCTTGGCTACTGGGGGTCGGGGAGAGGGAGGGGCTCTGTTGGCTCTCATGACTACGCGTGGTGCCCGTGCATGGTGTGTGTGTGGCATCTGGGCCAGGGTGAACTGTGGGTGATGGTGGGGGGGTGGACTCTGTCCTTGAATGTAAGGATGTAGGAGGGGTCTGGGGGAGTAGTGAGGACTCAGGTAGGGGCTGAAATCAGGAACTCAGCCTGCGCTGGCTCAGGGGACGCCGGAGACGCTGGCCAGAAAATGGCAAGCCTCACTTTCATTTCATTGGCCTCTACACAGGACCAATGTGCTGGACACCAAAGATAGATCTTTCCTGAAGTCCTGTCAATTCGATCTCGAGAACCCCTACTGCCCCATCTTCCGACTGGGGTCCATCGTCAGCTGGGCGGGGAGCAACTTCCAGGAGCTGGCGCTGCAGGTGGGTGTTGTGCCAGCCTTCCCTAGGCTGGGCTTGGCAACGAGGAGGTATGGGGGCCGGTGGCGGGGGCTGGGGGGAGGCTGGTTCTGCATCACCTGACCCAGCTGTGCCAGCCGCTGTGCCTGCACGAAGGCCTTGGGCACTAGATGAGGAGTCCTTTCAGCACTGCAGCCTGGTTCGTAGTTCTTGGGGCACCAGCAGACACCCAGCCAGGAGTCTCCCTCTCATGTAAGGGGCCTGTCCCCTAGACGGTGCTCCCTTGGGTAGTCCCTTTCTCCCTTGAAGCATGAGGTAGGAGGATTTGGGCTGGGGGCTGTCAGTGATGTGCTCCTAGGCCTAGGTAGGAACCCCAGGCCTCCACCCCGTGCCTGGGCACTGCCCCCATCTTGTCCAGCTCTCCATGAAGAACTTCCATTGCCAGAAAGTTCCGTGCACTGATTCTTGCCTCCTTTTCATCAAGGGTGGTGTGATAGGAATTCAGATTGAATGGGACTGTGATCTTGATAAAGCGCCCTCTGAATGCAACCCTCGCTATTCTTTTAGCCGTCTGGATACTTTCTCAGAAAGCTCTATCTCCTCTGGGTATAACTTCAGGTAACGGGCTGGGCCTGCCACCTTGGCACCTGACCACCTTTTGTGTTCTTTCCTGGGACAGTGCAGCGCTGAGGCAGCCCTACCTGGGGGCGGATGTCAGCAGGAGGTGCAGGGAGCCAGGCCTGGCTTTTCTGCTGGGGGGGGGCTCCAGCAGAGCTTTGATGGGGGAGGGCTAGCCCACGTGCGGTGGGGGGCCCTTGCCTCTTAGGACCCTCTGGCTAGGATGGATCTTCAGTGTAATGTCAGCAGGAAGGTCTGAGTCACTCTGGGGCCGCTGAGTCAGGGTCCTGGGGGTGCTTATCATCTCTAAAGCAGCCGAGTATGTGCTGCCAAATGGGGAAGGCCCAGCTAAGGGGGTCTCCCCTCAGTCATGTCTCCCCCAGGTTTGCCAAATATTACCAAGATGCTGCTGGGGTGGAGTTCCGCACCCTGATCAAAGCCTACGGGATCCGCTTTGATGTGATGGTGGTCGGCAAGGTGTGTGTGGGTGGGGAGGGCCGGGGGTAGGGGCTTCTCCCATCCTGAGGCCGGGCAGGTGGTGGCTGGGTTGGGGGCATTGGGAAAGCCCTGGGGAGGCCGCTGTGCACCTTGACCCCTCACCTCCCCAGCTGTCTTTCTGTGCTTCAGGCGGGGAAGTTCAGCATCATCCCCACGATCATCAACGTGGGCTCTGGGGTGGCGCTCATGGGAATTGTGAGTATCTCTCCCACCTTCGCCCCTTCCTCTCCGAGCTGACAGTAGCACTGGCGGGGGCAGGGGGTAACTGCCCCAGAGGAGCTGTCCCCATGTCCAGAAAGAACAAGAGCTGGCAAGATGAGCAGGGGTGTGGGTGAAGAGGGCCTTCTGGAACTTACAGCCGCCCGCCCGCAGCCCCCAGTGGCTGTGACTGCCTGTTTCTCTTTCCAAAGCCAGAGAGGCATCTGCCTGGAGCTTGGGGGTGGGGGAATGCAGGGGTTGGGGGAGAGAGTAGGGTGTCTGGGATCTTGCATCAGCTCCTGAACTTTTTAAGCCTCATTTCCATTGCTTCTATATAGTGTTTCTCAGTGGTAGCCTTGCTGATATTTAGCTCAGATACTACTTTTTTGCAGGGGGGTGCTGTCTGTGCATTGCAGGCTGTCTGTGCACCCCCAGTCTCTACTCACTAGGTGTCAACCACTCCACCTCTCCTAGTTGTGCCCCAAAATGTTTCCAGACATTGTCAGATGTCCCCTGGGGGGAGGGGCAGTGGTGGCAAAATCACCCCCAGTCAGGAACCACTGGGTAAAGAGGTGAGAGGCAGGGAAGTTCTTCCTCAGATCTGTCCCTCCAGCTGGGCCCAGAGGGGCTCACAGCAGAGGAAGTACAGCTGGAGGGCAGAGAGAGGTTTCCCCAGGTCTCTTCGTGCCCCTTTGTCCTTCTGGAAGTATTTTAATGGCACAGGACTTGTCAGTGAGTGGCTGCCACCCAGTAAGCCCCTTGCCAGGGTTTTTGGCAGCCTCTTCCCTCAATCCTCTGCCCCAGTGGCCACAAAAGCCCATGGGAGGCCTCTGGCAGGGGCTAGGATGGGCTTTTTGAGATCAGGAAAACTGAAATAGGATTCAAAGAGGCCAACCTCCTGAGAGGATGTGAGGGCAATGAAAGTAAGCCCCAGATGGTTCCTCTTTACTGCAAACGTCCTTGTTAGGTAGCCCTGAAGGCGCACACCTGTACCTTACTTGGAGAGGGGCCACCTTCAGCCACACATTTCTTATGGGGGTAAAATCACAACAGGGGCATCTGGGAGACATGCCTGTAAAATGAAGGTAATGGGGAAAATAATGGTGGAGGCTGGCTGGGCTTGGGAGGAATGTTTCTCTGTGGAACAAGGAATTGATAAGTAACATTTCTGGGGCGGGGAGGGCTGGGGAGTGACCAAGTTTACCTGTGGGCCCATCCATCAATCCCACTTCTGCTCCTCGGAGCTCTGGGTGGAGCGCCCTCTGGTGGACAAAGTATGAATTGCATGAGACCCGCTCTGGCCTGCGGCGCATGCGTGCAGCTGTCTGAGGGGTTTAGCTGCTTTAGCTCCTGTCTCTTTGACCACTGCTGAACAACTTTATTGTTCAGATCCCCTCCAATCCACCTCTCTCACTGACTACCAGAGGGATATTTTTAAAATGCCACAGTTTTGATGAGGTATTGCCCCATTCAGTCCTTCAGTGTCTCCTCCTAAAGAATTCAGACCAATGCCTAGAAGACATTCTCAGTTTTACAGTTCAGTCCCCGTCCACCTCTCCATTAAATGTCCCCTACAGGCCCTGTGGGACTTCCCAAGCATGATAAGCTTGCTTCTACCTCTGTAATGCCCTTCCTGCATTTTTTTCCCCTGTATAAACCTGTTTAGCCCTCCACACTCAGCCCAGATGTCCCTCCCCAGGCTGAGTCTAGTCATCTTTCCTCTGCTCCCCCTGCTCCTCTCCCTATTACAGAACAGGTCACTCTGTCATAATTTGCATGCTTGTCTCCGCCGTAGGGAGAGTCCCAGGACAGTCCCACTGTCTTAACCACCCTCTGCACCCCAGTGCAGCACCTGGCGTTGGGGGCGGGGGGGACTCAGCAAATATTTGCTGAAGATGTGATTTGATGGGGTCTGTGTAATTGCGGGGTGCTGGACTACAGGGTCAGGTGGACTCTAGGTTAACTGTGGTACACTGGCCTTGTGGCCTTGGACAGAGGTGCCTCTTTTGAGCCCTGCTACTCCACCCCTCAGGGGTTGTGGAGGATCATGTAAGTCGTAAGTACAAAGTTCTGGGTGCTCCCCTGAAGTCTAGGATGCTGAGTCAGGAACCCCAACTCTATTGCAGGGGTCTTTCTTCTGTGACCTGGTACTCATCTACTTCATCAAAAAAAGCCACTTTTACCGTGACAAGAAGTACGAGAAAGTAAGGTCAGTTATGCTTCCTCCCTGGCAGCCTGAGGGGACCCACGGGGCCCTTGGTCAGCCTCCCCCTCTGGCTTAGAACCTTTACTTTGGTTTGATATTAGTGCTGGGATGTGGGGACAGGGTTAAATCATGGGGTGCTCCCCTGGTAAGCTGGGGAAGGTGGAACGTTCTGGGTAAGGACTCTATAGAATTGGATTCTGTCTCAGAGAAGCTGGCAGAGGAAAAGGCCACCAGAGGCCGCGGGCAGGAGACCTGGTTTCCGGGCCCAGTTTTGACACTGTCTCCACGTATGACTGTGGACAGTCCCAGGTCTCCTTGAGCCTCAGTTTTTCCCTCTGGAATGAGAGAGTTGGTTTACATATGCAGTTTAATTTTCGGATTCTTGGACTTGGAGGTCCTGGTGGACTAGGGTAGAGGAAATTTGGAGGGGGGAGGGGAGGAAGACAGATTTGTTCTTACTGAGGGGGTGTATCCCAGGCTCTCCTGGGCTGTGCACTTGTGTATTTCAGGGCAGTGGAACACAGTATGAGTGGGTAATCCTGATGTTTCTAGGTGGGTAGGAAAAGGCAAGGGGCTCACCCCAGCCATTGGGATAGGCCTCCCAGAGGGTCTGTTTGGGACTAGGATGGGGAATTGCAGATGGTAGGCCTCTGGACAGGCACCAGGGGGCGCCTCAGACCCACCACAAGCTGGGACAGTGGGCTGAGTCACCTGCCTCAACCGAACCCCAGTCCTGAGTTGCTGGAGAAGAAGGGTGCCTCCTACAGGCAAGTGATTCCACACGGCTCACCCCTGCCAGTCTGCGGGAGGAGGTTTGGGCTCCTAAGGCCAATGTTAACAGGTTGTGTCCTGCCTAGGGACCTAGGGGTCCTCGATGGGCTGGCAGAGTCCTCGAAGCAGGCCGAGACCCCAGAGGCTGAGTATGAGGAGCAGGGGTCGGGGTTGCCAGAGCAGCCTGAGGCACACGATGGAGGCGGTGGCCAGAAGGGGCATGGCTGCGAGTGCCCACAGCTCCCCAAGTCCAGGTGAGGGGTTGCTGAGGGCCAAGCCCAGCCTGGAAGACACACAGCTGGCTGCTCTGCTCCTTGCTCTGGGACGACCTGATCACAGGGCACGCTATTGAGGACCCAGGAGAGCCCTGGATCCCAGCTAAACTCTAGGGGGAGGGGGTGCTGCTGGTGCTTCAGCCCCTCCATGATCCCCATTAGCCCTCCAGTACCGCCAAGTAACCACAAACCTGTCTGTTTGCTGTGCTATCCCAGCTTAAGACAGTAACCGCACTATCATGTCCTCAGGCTTACTCTGCCCTGCACGGCTCTGAGCTCTTTGTAGGTTGACTCTTTTCAGCCCTTAGTTGAACACTAACATTCCCTGTTCTACTAAGGGGGAAACTGAGGCACAGGAAGGTTAAGTAACTTGCTCCTCACACAGCTAATAAATGGAAGAACTGGAATTTGAACCTGGGCGGTGTGTTATCTAGAATACAGTTCTGCACCAAATTATTTTGCCTTATCTATCCCCCCGACCCCCGCCAATGCCCTGACTTCCCTAAGCCCCTTTTCCATGTGGGAATTCTGGAGCTGCCTCAGCCTGCACTGTCTGTGCCACGCTGTGTGCCCTGGAGCAGGTTACTGGCCAAGCCTGTGTGTGGTCAAGCCAGGTGAACACAGCATGAGTGGGGAATCTTGATGTCTGTGGACAGAAAGGAAGGGGCCAGGGCTCTGGCTCAGCCTTTGGGGAGGACTGCCTGGAGGCTCTGGGGATGAACTGCAGATGGTAGATTCCGGACAGGCACCACGGCCTCCGGCACTACTACCACCAGGAACAGAGGCCGAAGCTGGCCTGCCTTACTTGCCTAGAGTGAACCCCAGCCGCGAGCCCTGGTTCTGGTTGCAGATTGAGCTGAGCCCTGGGGAGTAGGGTCCTGTTTTCCCTTTTTTTTCCTTCCCAGTCGGGGTTGGACACAGGAGTCCTGCCTGCCCTGTCAGACTAGGGTTCTGTGACTGTCCTCTTGTGTAAACCACGTCCCGGGAGCTCACTGGCCTACGGTAGACTTTCCTCTGCTCCCAGCTTTGCTGACTCAGGGTTGGCAGCCACAGCTGGGAGCTGGACCTGGGCAGGGATGGAGCAAGAAATGGAATGGGATGGAGAGGAGTGAGGAGAAAGATGGAGGGGCTGGGGGCCGCAGGCAAGGAAGCAGTGAAGGCTGGGGGATCCCCTGGGGTATTCTGAGGCGAAGCAGCCTCCTGTGAGCTATCTGAGCTGCCACTTCTCAGGTACTGGCCTGAGCTCCTCAGCCTGTTAGAGGGAAGAGCAGCTGCCCCTTGGGTCTTGACCCAGCCTCACCTGCTGTTGCAGGGAGCTCGGGTGTTACTACAGTTGCTGCCCTTTGTTGGGGCAGCTCTGGAGCCTCAGCCTGAGCATCTACATGTGTTTGGGCTGCTGCCAGGGACCCCCACTAACTGCCACTCGGAATGCTTTGCCTGCCTGCAGTGTACCAGCCAGAGGCTACTTGGGTGGGGTCTGCCTTTAGGGCGGCTTTCCCAATGCTGTTCTGTGTGCCTCCCCTCCCTCCCCCAGGTTTGGCCACCTGGGAAATGGAAAGGTGAATGCGAAGCAGCTGGAGAACCTGCAGACAGTGGAGGCATAGCCTGAGGTGTTGGCTGAGAGCAGATTTGGTGAAGACTTTGGGGGCAGAAAGCCCAGCTCTGAACTGGGAGTCCCCTTTGTGCTGCAGCGGACGGGATCTCAGGCACAGCCGTCTCTCCTGCACTTCAGGATCCTGGGCCAAGCTCTTTGCTGTGTGAGGTGGGAGCCTCCAGTGGCCAGAGTAGCTCAGTTCTAGAAGAGGCCCTGGAGATGGAAAGGGGGTAGGCCAGGGGCCGGGGTGATTCTAGTGTTTCCATTTATTCCTGAGAAGCTAGTTGGACATTCATTCCTATATACATACAGTAAACATTTCTTGATGCCTGCTGTGCGGGCTGGGCCCATCTAAGAGATGCTTCAATGAGAAGCTGACCAGCCCTTCAGGGAGGGGCTTCCAGTCCGAGCCATCACAGCCTGGCCCAGCCTCTCCGGCCTTCCTCCAGCTGCCCCTGAGACTTTCACAAATCCCTGTAGAGAATGATGGCTCCTCAGAGAAAGGTCTTGGTCAGCATCCAAAGGCATATTTGACCTTGCCCCCAAGGATGAAATTTAAAGGTGGCCAAGGAAGACGCATCAGGAGGCAGCTGGTCCTGGAGGGCTGAGACAGGCCAGAGGGCTTCTAGGTAAGGGAAAGGGAGGCAGCGAGGCCTCTGTTCCAGTCTGCACCCAAAAGCTCTGGGCAGAGCGTCTGTCTTGGGTGGGGGTGCATTTGCTTGCTCTATGGGCTGGTGTCCCTGCCTTACTGCCATCTCTCTTTTCTCAAAGGCTCAGTCAGGGTTCATGAAGTAATTGATGGGGTTCACCTGGTAGGTGGAAACAGTTTTTAGGGCCACCCTGGCCCCCTCATCCCCTGCCCTGCCTTCCCCATCCCACCCCACACCCGCAAAACTCTGCTTCCCTCCCTCAGTGGCTCCAGGTGTGGTCCCCGGAGGCAGCAGCAGCATCACCAAGGAGTTTGTTAGAAATGCAGCCTCAGGCCCCTCCCATGTCCTAAATCAGAACCTGCATTCAAACGACCCCAGGCGACTGTGGTGCATGCGCGAGTTTGAGAAGCCATGGTTGAGATAGAATGCCCTAGTTCTGAGGGTGGCACCAATTTCTAGGTCACATGTGCTACCTGGAGAGGATTCTCCCCCCACCCCCCACCCGCCCCAGCAAAGTCGTATTATGCTCAATTTCTTTAAAGTATTTCGACTAGGTAATACTTATGATTCCAAATGTAAAAGATCCAAAAGCACAGACAGTGAAGTTTCCCTTATATCTGTTTCCTGAGGCAACCTGTGTATCAATTTCAAGAGGCTCCTTTGTTTTGCTGAAATCTTCTTGGTTACTGGCAGTCTCCCTCAGGAAATGAACTTCTCACGCCTGCACATCAGACCAAGTCTCCTCCGTCAGAAGAGACATGATGGGATATGCTTAAGGCCTGGACTGGGGGCTCTGGCTAGCTCCCTTCTTCCCTTCCCCTGTGTCTGAGGAGCCCCTGTGTAAACAGAGGGGCCTGGGCCCAGAACCCGAGCTCCCTCACCTTGCTTGGCACCTGGTAACCTGGCAGCATGGCCCACGTGCTCTCTGAGAGAAGAGTGACACATTTCTAGGTGATCCACTGTGGCACTTCACTTCCTCACTAAAGCAAGCGACAAGCATGTTACTTTTATGGTTGGGAGGAAGTAAAAAGGGTTATGGTTGCCGAGAAGTTGGTCTGGTTTCTTTTAACCTGTTTCTGGAATTGCTTAGCAGCAGTCATAGAATCTCAGGACAGTCATTCTATTTTATATCATATAGAGTTGAACATGTCTCTCTACAGTCAGTCAGCAGATTCTTATTGCTCGCCTAGTAAGTCAGATGTTGGACTAAATGCTGGTGACACAGTGGGGGGCAACATGGCACTCCGCCCGCATGCTTAGTCTAGTGGGAGCTGCACTTGATCAATGGTCACGCACATGACGCTTTCAGCGTTTTCAGTGAGAAGTAGCCAGTGGTTTCCCCGTGGAAGTGACATGTAAGTGGAAATCTGAAAGGTTAGTAGCAGTTCAGCTAGGCCCAGGAGAAGCGTTCCTGTCAAGAGAACCACCTGTGTAAAAACAGTACTTTGGCGCCATCAGGGAAATGGATGCAGTGTGACGAGAGCTGGTTTTGTGAGGCTTTCTCTTCATCAAGCTGACTTCCTTTAAGGGTCGCCCTATTAAACTTAACCACCAACCATAGACTTAATCTGTTTCAAGTTCAGGAAAGCTTTCCAGGTGGCCTCGCTACCACAGGCCAGGAATGCAGTGATCCCCATTATAGCTTCTGATGGTGTTGCCAAAGCTGCCTTGCTTTTGCTGAGCCCTCCTCACCCCCCCGCCCCCTTTCTTCTGCATGAGTGGGAGGCTCATTGATTTTACAGAAACTCACTCTGAAATGAGAGAAGGGAACTTGAACTCTTCAAATTTGGGAAAGGCCCGTCTCGAGGCACGGTTATCTCGTCAGGAAGATGAAAATGCAGCCTCAAGGGCTCTTCCAAGCTGACATTCCAGGATCGCATGAATTCCTACGCTTATGCCCGGGCCCTGGCCTCAAGCCATCTACGTATGATTTTCCTAAGGACTAGGATTTACTGAGATGCTGGCCAACAGGAAATGTGTAAACTGGGTGCTATCCATGTGACATCATGGGGACCAACCATGAAAGAGCAAAGTGCCCTCTATTCCTGATGCAGGGGTCATCAGGACTGACCAGTCACAGCTGCCTTTCTGCCTCCACCACCTCATCAGTTCTTTTCTCAGTGGCTGGCTACCCCATGGGGGAACAATAATAAAGAGGGAGTGTTACTACCTCCAGGGATTAAGCACCCCAGCTAAGGTCTACAGTGCCCTGAAGAATCCCCAAATCATCCAACTTGGGTGGCATCTTGCATGTCTGGAAAAGGGCTCCCCTTGGTTCCAACCTGCCCCCTCCCTCCAAGTGACACAGATTCCCTCAGAGCATACTCACCAGTGGACCCAAGAACACTAACCAAAAGACATCTCTTTCTGCCAGCTGTTTCCCCTTAGCCCATTATACAGAATTAGGCAGGGAAGATGGCAAATATCTTCTGGAATCTGCCCAATGTATGTAACCTGTGACATTTTTATTTGGTTATTAAACAATAAAAGGTGTTAAATATAAATGTGTTCTGACTGTCCCCCCTTCATATCTTCATGGTCACTGTGAGTCTCGAGGAAAATATAAGAAGGCAATAGCAAGTGGAGACACAAGAATCAATTAGGAACCTAAATGTTCCTAATGAGGAACATCTTGCCAAGAAATTCGAAGAAAACTTGAAATGACTTTAAAAAACGTCAAAAGAAAACTTTCCTATTAAAAGACTAGGAAAGCACTGATAAAACCGGTACTTTTCATTCAATGTATGATCTGATAAAACTGAAGGTATCTGAAATCAGGTTTTTATCTCCTATTATATAAATTTCCTAAAAAATGATATTGATACAGATGTGAAGACATTTATTGCAGTATTTTTATTTATTTTTAAAAAAGATATATTTTTATTTATTTATGCATACAAGAACTGGGGTGTAGGCCAGAGGTGCAGGGGATGGTGTTGTGGGGGGGAGGTGAGAGGATTCACCAGAGACAGGTCTGCTGTCCATATGGGTCAGCTCCCTGGCCAGGGATGGAACTCATGCTGCAGTGGCTGCAGTGACTGGAGATACCTTGATAGAGCTGAGACTTTATTTTTTAATTTTTTTAATAAAGATTTATATATCTATGCATACAAGCTGGGGTACAGGCCAGAGGCATGGGGTGGCAAGAGGGTTCACCAGAGACAGAGTGGGGAGCAGAACAGGCAGATCGATGGAAATACACTGCTAAGGGGAGCAGCGGGTGAGACAGGAGAGGTCTGCTGTGTCATGTGGGAATCTCCCTGGCCGGGCCTTGAACTTGCGTTGCTGCTGTCAACAGCTCCACAGCGCAAAACTTAACCGCTGCGCCACCAGGGAGGCCCCCCATTGAAGTATTTTTAATAGTGAACATTCCATACAACCTTACTACTTAACAATAAGGGGAATGGTTAAGTTAATGAGCTCATTTAACACCCCTCCCCCTCAGTCTTTCTTACTATGCCTGAGTGTACCCTCCCTTCCTACTCAGAGAAGGCAGGGAGAGACTAGAGGGTGGGAATGCGGGTTGTGTGCAAACCAAGAACATGAGCATCTTTAGTGGCAGTCAGAGAAAGGGTTCTGGGGTCACAGGGAGAGGGAGGTGAGCCATGGCTTCAGCTGGCTTAGTTTCTGGTGCAAACATGAGATTCAGAACCCAAAGGGGGATGTGGGATGCCTGGATCCCAGATCCATTTCCTTTATTGTCCACAGGCCACCTGTTGTCCTTAAAGGGGGATGTGGATTCAAGCTCTCCAGATCCCTTCTGATTTAAAACAGAGTAAAACCCCAAATCTGATCATATAGCTCCTGACTGAAATTTCCAGAGGTTTTCCCCAGTTGCTCTTAGGATCAAGGCCAAAGTCCCCATCCTCTATGAACCAGTCCAGGTATACCTTTTGGCCTCTTAATTCTCCAGATACAGGCCAGACTCATTCTGCCCAGGCCTTCCTGGTGGTGCAGGGGCTAAAGTCTCAGAGCTACAAAGCCATCACCAGCCACTGCAGCACAGTTGTATCCCAGGCCAGGGAGCTTTCCACATGGCTAAGCAGACCTCTCTTGTCTCGCCCACTGCTCCTTTCAGCAGTGTATTTCAGTACATCTACTGTTCTGCTCCCTACTGTCTTTAGTGAATCCTCTCACCCTCTGTCCTATACCCCAGTTCTTTTATGCATAAATAAAAATAAACCTCAAAAAAAAAAAAATCCTTGCTGGGCCTCCCTGGTGACGCAGTGGTTGAGCGCTGCGCTGTGGAGCAGCATGCGATGCAAGTTCGACGCCCAGCGGGGGAGAATCCCACATGGTGCGGCAGACCTCTCCTGCCTCACCCGCTGCTCCCCTCAGCAGTGTATTTCTGATCTGCCTGTTCTGCTCCCCACTCTGTCTCTTGGTGAGCCCTCTCGTCGCCCCACGCCTCTACCCCAGCTTGTATGTATAAATAAATGTTTAAAAAAAAAAATCCTTGCTAACAACTCTTCACACATGTACTTTCTTGCAAGTAACCCCATTCCCACAACAGTCTTTGGGCCTCAAGTGTTATTTCTTCAAAGAAACTTTCCCTAACTCCCACCCGGGGCTATGTTTGGGATTCCCAAGTACTCGCTTCACAGCACTGATCATAATTTAAATATTTGTGAAATTAGATGATTCTGGTCTTCCCAGTTAGACTGCAAATTTCATAAGCAACATGTTCATTACTAGAACTAATGCAACATTTACTTCTCAGTATACGCATTTTATTCTAAGATAACCCTCTGGGCAAGTGATCACGCATTAGGGTCTAGAGAGACAAGTCAAAAGTTAAGCTAAAGCATCCAAACAGTCTGTTTAGTCCTCATTAGGCATATCCTAGAAAAAAGGGCTTGAATTTATTTTAGTGGAAAACACAGCCAGTTGTAACTAGGGGAAACAAAATAGAAATGACACCATTCATACCTCAAAGTAGTGGTTAACGGGAGAAAAGGGAGGATTTTGAAAAGATACACTCACCTAATACGCAATAGCAATTAAGAGACCTGCTACTGAATTCTGGCTCTGCTGCTTCCTGGCTAGTGCCTCCTCAGAAAGAGGTATTTAAACTGTGAGCCTCAGGTCCATCACTGAGGGATAATAATCTGATCTATGCCATTACGATATTATTAGAATAAGACAAGGGGTATAAAAGGTACAAGGCACAATGCCTGGTAGGTAGGGAACACATAATATTAACCACTTAGTTCTTCAGATGTAAAATTTCTTATTCAGGCGTTAGCAGCCCCTCTCTCTGGGTGGCCTATGGGTAAATGCAAGAAAATTACAGATGGCTATGAAGCCCAGTTTCAGGTCTCCAGGAATCAAAACTCGGAAATTTTGCACCCATGGCAAATGAGGGGTATGCCTTAAGGTAGGAAAAAACTCCACAAAGTGTCTCACGCTTCATTTAATCTGAAGAATACTACAGGCTCTTCGTCTTCAGATATAAATTATTTATAACGTTACAGAACAAGCAGCGAATTCAACAATTTAAAAACTAAGTGAGTCTACACGGTGTTAAATTCTGGCATCAGTCCTCTCAATCTGTTTTTTATAAAAAGTCATCTCTGCCCCCATTTCAGTAGACGTGCACCATACCGTAGAGGAATGTCCAGAACAGGACGTAGGTGAAGAGGCCTCCGATGAGACCTCCTGTAAAAAGAGGTCTTCGTGACTTAAAATATTTGTTCCACCTCCTTCCCGCCTTGAGAATTAAGAGCAGGGAGAGCAGGATGGAGGCAAGCAGGTAGAAGATGAAGCCGTAAAGGCCGGTGAGGCCGAGGATGCCGGCCGTGGCCCCGGACAGCGCTGACACCGAGGTCCGGCAATAATCCAGAACGGCGGCGTTGCCTCGCACAGCTGCCTCGCTGATGAACGGCGGCCCTTCCCGCTTGGCCACCACTGCTGCCATCGCACCCGCCCGGGCTCAGACTCTGCTTTCTCACCGAACGACGCGGAACTACGGAGAAAACCAAGTTACAAGTGGCTCCCGGAGCCTGGAGAATTGGTTCACGCTACCCCTCCCCCTGGGGCTTCCGAGACCTCGCACCAGTTCAGGGTCTCGAGACACCTAGAAGGCTGAGGGCTCGGACCTTTGGGAGGGCAGCGGTACATCTGCATTCCCCGCCCAATTACCTGGAACAAGGCGGCGGACAGTCACTTGCTATTCCCTCAAACAGTCAGAGACAGAGATTCCCGCGGCGCCATCTTGTGCCGGAGGCTGCTGGGATGGCCCAGGTTGCGCATGCGCCAAGGTCGCGCCTCCACCCTCTGGCGCATGCGCTATGGTGCCTGGCGTACTCCCACCCGCACGTTTTTCTACACACGCCCTGGGACTTCCGAAGCTGAACTGCGCTCCGGCCGGTGATTGGTCAGGAGTTGTTAATTATTCATGAGGGGGCGGGCCGAGCCGGACTGCCTTTGTTAACCTGGGAGGGCGCGGCCGGGGGGATTTTCGCTGCGGGCTTCACTGAGCGGTACTTGGTTACCAGATTGGGGGAAGATGTCCTACATCCCCGGCCAGCCGGTCACCGCCGTGGTGGTGAGTGCGCTCGTGCGGGTTCCTCCTCCTCTTGACTTGCCCCCACTTTGCAGAGCGGTAAACTGACACCCCAGGCAGGTTGACCAAACCTCGAACCCAGCGCTCCTGCAAACTGGTGTCCAGGGCTCGGGTCCCCGCTCTGTCGGAGCGGGACCGCTGTCTCCTCCAGCCATGAAACAGATGGCTGCGACCCCACAGCCTCCTATGAGCCTGGATCGCGGCCAGACCCCGCGCACTTTCGCTGCCGTGTTGGACTCCTTTCAGGCAGTCGCGTCCGAGGATTGAGGAGGAAGGCCCAACTGTGGTAGTCTGGGGAAGCGTCCCCTTCCTGGCCCGTGTCCCCAGCTGGGCAGCCGCGGGGGGCGGGCGCCGGCCCCGACGTCCGTGAATCGCAGCCTCTGGAATGAGGAAGTGCTTCCTCTGCTTCAGCCGGTGCCACCGCCCAAAGGGAGATTCAGGGAGCTTAGTAGCTTGGGCCTGCCTAGAAGCCCCTTATTCCTCCTGTCCAGTCTTGCCTCCTTGGATCACCTTCCGGTCCAGAGTGATGGCTGGTATAACTGATTAGATTCCGCGCGGAACTTTCTCAGAATCCCTAGCCGGTTGGACAAAGTTCAGCTTCTCCTGACTCTTGGGGCCAGAGGAGACCCAGGTCTCTAGCTAGGGTCAGCTCAGGTTCTTCCCTCTCCTTTTGGCTTGTCTTGGATGCTAGGCGCTATTAAAATAGGCAAAGGGAGGCTGGGACATTAGACCTAGTCTCTGATGCCACAGTTAGATGGCCAACTCTGGTGGAGTTGTGTGTCCCAGAGACTAGTCTGATCATGCCCCACCATAGCGGAAGCCCTCAGGAGGGACCCGGGTCTATGAGAAGAAATGCCTGCCAGGCAGGCTCTGGTCAGGTGGAAGTCCCAGCTCCTGGGCCATGGGACTCGCCGCAGTATCTCAGATGGAAGCTTGTGTGATGATAAAGGTGGCATGTGAGGGTGAGCACAGAGCACCAGCTCAGGAGGGGAAACATTGTTGGGCCTGCTGCCAGCTGTCCTAACTTCACCCTAGATGCACCAGCCTGGCTTTTCCAGATCACTAGCCCGAGAGAAAAGAAACCAGGTTTGCTCCTTACCTAGAAGGAAAGGGTGCAGGTGAAAGGCCAGAGTGGGTGGTACCCCGCCTGACCTCACCCAACAACTCAGTGACTGAGCCTTGTCTCCTAGCCCAAGGGCCAATATTAACCTTGAGGGTGGGGAAAGGTATTGGAAGGTGTGTGTGTGTGTGTGTGTGTGTGTGCGCGTGCACACACACACACACACACGTGCACACGCACATGTGTTGAGGGGCTGGAGCAGGCCTGGAGGCGGTCACAATTTAGAACCTGAGGAACTAGGTCCAGTGGGCCTCAGGGGTCCAGTTCCTGCTTCCCTTCTCTCATTTCATGGCTGTTCCCCTATAGATCCTCAAAGCTTTAGGACCGTGACCTCCCAATTCTTCTGATACTAGGAACATGTCTGAACATGGTGGGTAGGGTCTGGCCTCTCCCTCTAGTGTTTTGGATTGGGGATGGGATGGGGAGGCTTCCTCCCTAGTCATGGCCCCCACATCCCCCATGTAGTTGACTGAGAATGTTAAGCCATTTTGGCCTCTCCTCTAAACTCTTGCTCCATCAGTCCACCTGCCTTCCCAACATTTGCCTGGATAGCTCGTGGCACTCAATATGCTCCTCCTTCTGGTCCCTGCAGGAGAGATGGTTGTGTTCTGCCAGGCTGGGAGGCTGGGCGCACCCCTTGGCCCCTCTTGGCCATGAGTGTGCCTGTCTGTTGATCTCACTTTCCAAGTAGTCATGTCCTTTGGTCTCCACATCCTGCCTCTGTGAAACATCTGTTCCTTTACTGTCTGCCTCAGTGGTCACTCTGGCATCAAACCTGATCATGCCCAGCCCTACTCACTTACTCCTGAGTGCCTCATTTGCTCCAGAACCAAGGTCAGGTGGCTAAATGCTGGTCATCCCCTCAAGACCTGGTGTAAAAGATCCCTCTTTATGAAGACTCTCAGGTTCAAATTGGGTCACCTGTTATCTTTTTCTCCCTATTTGTTGAAACTCAACCTCTGGGGTAGAGTGAACTGGCCTGGCTCCCAGCATCTGATGACTGGAGGATGCCTGCTGAGGGCTTTGAAAATAGCCTGGCAGAGTGGGGCACCAGTCCCATTGTGGCAGAGGCCACATGAGTGTGCCTGTCTGTTGATCTCACTTTCCAAGTAGTCATGTCCTTTGGTCTCCACATCCTGCCTCTGTGAAACATCTGTTCCTTTACTGTCTGCCTCAGTGGTCACTCTGGCATCAAACCTGATCATGCCCAGCCCTACTCACTTACTCCTGAACCCTCCTGCACTGCACATGAGCAGGGCCTGGGACTGAGGAAGGACCCTCCTCCCTTGGGGTGCACTCTCCAGCCTGTGTGATCTGTGATCACCATGGCCTTTGTGATCTGGCCCCAGGCTCTTACTTGTAGCCTGATCTCAGCAACTAGTTCTGGTACTGCCCTGTATCTTCTGCCCAAAGAACATGTACCCACAGCACCTTTAAACCCCTGTTCCTGTTACCTTGGCCAGGACAGCCCTTCTCCTTCCTGTGCAAGTTTGATCTTTGCTTTCCCTGAGCATCTCCTGTCTTGCCCATAACAGGGCTGGCTCAGCAATCTGAGCTGCCCCAGCAATGTTCCAGGGTTTTTTTTTCAGGGCCTGCTGCCTCCTACTCTGGGTAGTCTCTCCCCTGGGACATGGGCCCCCACCATGGCAGCCACCCCCTTGGCATGGCTCTGAGCTGGTCCAGTGGCCTGCGGCTGCCATTGGGGACAGACCAACTTCACTTTCTACAAACCCACCAATTCCCAACTCACTTTTCTTTCTTTGCCAGCAAAGAGTTGAAATTCACAAGCTGCGGCAAGGTGAGAACTTAATTCTGGGCTTCAGCATTGGAGGTGGAATTGACCAGGATCCCTCCCAGAATCCTTTCTCTGAAGATAAGACAGACAAGGTGAGGGGACCAGGGTCCTGGGACTTCTCCACAGGGCACAAAGGCTTGAGATGGTGCATCTCTGCTTCCTGGGTCTTGGTGGAAGGAACAGATCTCATCTCTTTCAGATAATCCTAAGGAGGGCCAAGAAATGATCTGGTGGGAGTAGGTTAGGGGTGGAGGTAGGACCGGATCTCCTAGCCCTAAGAAGTTCTGCTCAGATAGTGCTTGTGGTGCAGGCAGCAGCAGGGCCTGGAGCCTCCTACTTTTCCCCTTGGCTCTCTCCACACAGCCTGTGCTAGGGGAGGCTGGGTGCAGGGACAGAAGAGTGACTGGGAATATGCCAGGCTGGGCTTGGCTTTGCGGTTAAAGGGGCCAGGCTGGTGACCCCAGGACTTGAACTGGGTTGTCTTTTTCCAGGGCATTTACGTCACACGGGTATCGGAAGGAGGCCCTGCTGAAATTGCTGGGCTGCAGATTGGAGACAAGATCATGCAGGTAACAGGTGTCCCAAAGGAGGAAAATAGGCTTGGGCCAGAAGGTCTTCTGACCTGAAGTACTTCAGGGTTGGGGGTTGCCCTTCACTCCGGGGAGCACCTTTGGGAATCACTGAAGACATTCTGGAGGACATTCTGATGCTACCCTCAGAGGAAGCGGGCTTTCTCCTTTGTGTCTTTGTTTTTTTTAATCCCTAATTTTTTTTAAAAAAGATTTATTTATTTATGCATACAAGCTGGGGTACAGGCCAGAGGTGTGGGGTGGTGAGAAGATTCACCAGAGACAGTGTGGAGCAGAACAGGCAGATTGAAGTACACTGCTGAGGGGAGCAGCGGGCGAGACAGGAGAGGTCTGCTGCGCCATGTGGGGAGCTCCCTGGCTGGGTATCGAACTCGTGCTGCAGTGGCTCTGGATAGCTTCATAGTGCTGTGCTTAACCCATTGCGCCACCAGGGAGGCCCCTTTGTGTCTTTGCCTGGTGCCTCCCAGCCAGGTGATATCAGCTCCGGGGGTTGTTTGGATGACCCAGGCAGCTCTGTTGTACTTCCATATCCAGGAGGGCAGAGTGCTGAGATGGGCTATTTTCCCCCTGGGCCAGGTGAATGGCTGGGACATGACCATGGTCACACATGACCAGGCCCGGAAGCGGCTCACCAAGCGCTCGGAGGAGGTGGTGCGCCTGTTGGTGACCCGGCAGTCGCTGCAGAAGGCTGTGCAGCAGTCCATGCTGTCCTAGCAGCCCAGGCGGTCCCCAGCTCGTGCCTGCCACCTCTTTGTACAGTGACACCCTGCTACGCTGTCTGCTCCTCATCCTGGCTTCTGCTGAGTGCTGGCCCCAGCTCTGAAGGGCAAGAGCTGGTCCCTGGGGCCTGACCCAGCCTTTCTTCCCTCTCCTACTACTGGCCTGAGGCTCTGGGACCAGCTCTCTCCCTTGGACACAAAGGACTGGAAACAACAGGCCTAGAGCTGAGCTGTACTGTCTGTAGCGACCACATGCTCGACCCTCAGATCCAGTTACCTGACCACAGCAGCGCCTAGGCCATCAGGAGGCCCCCCCTTCCTGAGAGCTGGAAAGCTGGAAAATACCTGCCGAGGCCATCTGGCCCCACACTTTGCTCTGGCTCTGCAGTGCCTATGGCCAGTGCTTCCCCCCAGCCCCTATCCACCCCACTGCCCAGAGGGGACTCAACAGGACACACTGCCAGAAGCACTACAAAGGCCCACCTGGATGGAAGCCCGGCAGGCTCACAGTCTACCCCATCGCACCCCCACTCTCCCCAGGGGTGCTGGTCCCCCAGGGTTCAACTGTGTCCAGGATTTAGATGAAGTTGGAGGCTGACATTTCAGGGCAGTTCTTAAGACTGCCTTTTTCTCTAGACTTGTGGGTTTAACTTTTGTATTTTTGTAATCACAACTTTGATACAAAGTGTTTTTATCTTACTATTTGCTAATTCTACTTTGTATTTAGTTTACTAATTCACAAGCAAGTAAAAAAGCCTTACTTCCATGATGATGGAGATCGCTGGTGCTCAATAAATAGTGTTGGAATTCTCTGTGACTCGGGGTAGGGCTCTCTGGGTGTGGGCTGCAGAGCATGGGTGTTACTGCCGCCTGGCTTGGCCCCTGCCACTCTGGGGCAAAGCCCAGCATTCCCAGGCACAGGATGCTGTGCTTGGTAGAGCCACATCTGTGGGAATGTCTGGGAGTACCCTCACTGGAATTGGGGCGTGAGGCCCCAGCTTCCCTTGTGTAACCTAGCTTCCACTTGCAGGAGACTCATGAACACCAAGACGTTCCTGGGCAAAACACCCATTCTTAAGAATGTTCATTTTATCGCAGCCAGGGATACAACCCCAAATTTTCCAGGGTTTGTGATCTGACAAGATGGGGGTGAGCAGGAGGGCACCAGGGCACCTGGAGGGCACTGGAGGGCAGTGCTGGCTGCACTACTAGTTCTGGAAATTGTTGCCACTTGTGGATCCAGCTGGCACTGCCAAATCAGAATTTTGAGATCTCCCATTTTTCAAAGTGTGTCACCCAATAGCACTGAGTGGCCCCAGTAAAAGAGGTCTGTGGGCTTGGTGAGGCTTCAGTCTCTGCTTTAGAGAAACAAGATCCTAAATTGTTTGATGACTTGTTACATATGGATATGGAAGAATCTGGAAGGAAGACACTCCCCCTTCCCAGTGGTGGTGTGCCTTTAAAGACCTGACCCAACCCGTTTGCACAGCCACACTTGAGTGGTGTGTCCTTGGCAGTTTAGAGACCTGCTACCTGGCCCTGAGCAGGCAGGCAGGCTCCTGGCCCCACCCATCAGAGCTGCCTGATGACGTGCTGGGTTGGCACGCAGCCCTCTTGGGAGAGTGAGCCTCACAAGGCCACGCATTTCCTTTCACCGAGTAAGGAAGGCCGCTTCCCTAAGCCCCACAGCCTTGGTGCTGAGGCCATCACATTTCCCTCCTGCATCTGGCAAATGCTGAATTTTTGTAGAAAGGAAACAAATCAAGATTTAATTGAGGTTACAGGCCCTGCACACTGATAAAGAAGTCAAGAGGCTGACACACTCGGCTTGTACAAGGCATGTCGTAGGACCCGCCCCTCCTGTCTGGGGAGGGCAACTGCTTTGGGCGGGAGGCAGGGGGTTTGGGATGAGGGTTGGGCCCATAAGGATTGTGGACGGTGGTCGCAAGTCCTCATCTGAGGCTCCCAACAGTCAAAACTTAGTCTCAGGTAGGGGGCTGGTAAGGCAGCCTGCCCACCCCTCCGGAGGAGTTGCTCTCCCACCGTGGCAAGTCTGACAGGCCTCTAAGGCACAGACTGTGTGTGTACAAGTGTGTGTGTGCAGCTGAAGGGGCTCACTTGGAGTCCCTGACTCTGGCAAAGTTGAGGTAGGCAGAAGGCAAGGAAAGTAAGCCACTTCCAAAACATCCAGAAGGGGTTAGTGTGCACTGCAGAGGGTGTTGGGCATGTCTTATTCAGACCCCATCTGTCGAGCACCTCAAGCCCAGAAATACTATCTATGCCATGTCCTGGCAGGGCTGCCTGTGCTTGCAGTCATGAAAGCGGAGTTAAAGACACGAGGGAAGGTTAGGAAAGTGAGTGCTTAGAGTATGTGGCCTTCAGAGTAGGGACCCCAAGTCCTAACCCCAAAGTTCTAGCACCCCACCACCAGCACCAGCACCTCTGAGTCCATCGGCCACAGCACCTGGCTGCTTGGTCTCTGGGAACACAGCAGTGGCAGCAAAGCACCCTTGGCTCTCCCCGCTGCAAGGTCAGTCCTTCAAGCTGCTCCCAGAAATACTGGTTGTTTAGGGTAAGGCCTTCGGTTCCAAGCTCAGTGCCCAGTCCTGCCTGGGGTGGTTCTCAGAATCTGTGCGTGCTGCCTGAAGCCTTAAAGAAAATAGAGATGTGGCATCAAGATGCAGGAGGGCCACAGGTCTGGCCGGGAAGGCCCAGGAAGGGCTAAGACTTCTGGGGAGGCTTCGGGGAGCCGCCAGCAGCCTGGCTTTTAATCTTGGATCAGTCAAGTGGCTGTTGCACAGGGGAGAGGGGGGTCCTCCCCGGCCAGGGAGAGTCCTGGAAGAAGGCAGGCCTGTATATGTTTAAGGCGTTAGGTCCTGAGGAAGAGAGCGCTTCTCCACTGTGGCACACCACGCCAGCCCCACGCTCCGGCCCGCTTCTCCAGCCTTCCTGGTGCAGCCTTCCCCACCAGGGCACAGGGCCTCTGGCCATTTACACTGGATCTCTGGGTACTAGTTCATTTGCTCGTACCCTGGTTTCTTTCTGTACAAGCAGAAGTGCTGGATGAAGAAGACGATATCGAAGAAGATGGAGAAGATGCCGAGTCCAAACTTGGTCGGGTCTCCAAAGATCAGCGTCCACTGGTCTGTTAACAGCCAGAGGGGAACAAATTGGCAGTTGCTGAAGCAGCTGGAGCACATGGGGTACTGAGGGAGGGTCATCTACCCAGAAACCCATAGATCCTCCAGCTGCAAAGACCCATGGGTGAGTCTCACCTTGGGGTGGGGATGGGGTGGTGGTGGGAATGTTTGTGCCCAGGAAGCCTGCCTCCCACTCCCGTGCCTCTGGGGTGGCAGGCGGCCTGCTGGCTGACTCACCATTGTTGTAGGACTGGAGGAACATCTGGAGGAGGCTGAAGCTGCCCCCAGTGAAGTCCAGAAGCACGTTGCCGATGCTCCAGCCCTCAGTGCTTTTGTAGTGAAAGTTCATGTAGGCCTGGGTCAGACAGACAGAGGGGAGGCGGTGAGGGGCCTTGTGACCGCCACTCCAAACAAGAGCAGCTCTAATTCCTCCCACTTGTGTGTTCTGGGACTTGGCTCCAAGGAACACACTGACCTTTGGGCTCGGGCAAGCCCTGACAGAAGGAGCAGCCTGGGCTGGTCCCAGCGTCTCATCTGTATGCACAGCCTACAGAGCCCTCCTCCCACCGCAGCTCTTGACGAGTGGAGCGCCTTCTGTCCTTACTCCTCCCTGTGCTGGTACCGAGCCCCATCCTGGCTTGCCGGCGACTCCAGTTTTTCTTCTCACCTTCAATGAAGATTCTCCCCAAACAGCCTGGCTTGCTATGTGCTTATGAGCACCAACTGGGAGTCCTAGCACCACCATGAATATTATGTTACCTGGGAGAGTTACTTGAGATCTTCGAGCTTCAGTTTCCCCATCTGTAGTGTGGTCTTAACTCCCACCTCAGTCCTGGCTGGGCTCTGGGGCCTTCACCTTGGTTTCCAGGTGGGTGGGTCCACTGGGGCATCTCCCTCTCCTTGCTGCCCCTACCTCCTTCAATCGCACTGCCCTGTGTGACTGGTGGTGTTTCCCTTATACCAGCCGTGAGGGGGCTTGGCCTCAGTAGAGGTCTCCTCCCCATCAGCTACCAGTGGAGTTCCCTTCTTTGTCCTCTCCCACCCTCTTCCGTACTTGCTGCCATCTCTTCAGTCTTGGGGGATGCCAAACATCTCAGCGGGGGCTCCGGCCTCGCAGGTTTCCCAGGCCCATGCCTTCCCATACTCGTGAATGGAGGCCCATTTCCCTCCGGACCTTGCCCCCTCAAAACCTCCTTCGCAAGCCCCATTCTGAGTCCTGGCCCTACCTTCTGAGCTTTCACACTGCTCAGTTACCAAGGTCTCTTCATTGCCGCCCATGCTTTTCTGCCCGTTTGCCCCTTTGTGCAGGCTGCCCCCCATATACAATGCCTGTTTGTCACAGAATTAAGTTCTGTTCTTCTTAGGGCCTCCCCCATTTCCATGCCTTTCAGGAGACTGGCCTTGACTCTGACCATAATGCTCTTCTTTCTGAGGGACAGAACAAAGCCTCCTGTGCTGGGGAAGCTGGAAAGGGGGTTTCTCCATTGAGAATCGGAGGAGTTCAATGAGGCCCGAGATTTATGGGTGAGTCTGCAGGTGACAGCCATTTCACACCGGAGCATGGCCAGGCCAATTAGGCAATGAGGGAAGATGTGCCCCAACTGAAATCCCTGGGTCTGAATAGGCCTGAGTACTTGAGAGAGGTACTCAGGGTCCATTAGAAGGACCTCGGATGGGCCTTCTGAGGAAACCACCTCTGGCTGGGAGCAGAGGTCGCCTTGGTGGGCTTCCTCCTCCCAGAGAATCTTTCCCGAGTGTCCCGAGTGTCCTGCGGTTGTTCATCTGGGACCTCCGTTAAACGGGGGTGGGGGGGGGGGGGTGGGGGGTGGTGGTGTGACGACACACAGACTGGATGAGTCATCAGGAAAGCCTGGGACAGAGGGGAGCACACAGTGTAACTAACTCCTGACTCCCAGAGGTCTTCACTGACTTCCTGTGTGATTCCCGGTCTGGGAAGGGGCAGGCTGACCAGCCCTGCTCTGCTGGGCTCCTGGCTTCCGCTGCGACTTTCCACTCTTGTCTCCACCCAGCCAGAGGCTACTCCAGAGGAGCAGGGCAGGGAGTGTAGCTCTAGACCTTCATGCTACCCGCCACGTGAAAAGGCAGGCAGGCCTTGGAAGTACCTGTGGAAAATACTTGACCAGTGTCACTGCAAGCTTGATGTAGGAGAAGCAGAAGAGAAACTGTAGCCATGTGGTTGCCCCGACTGCGGCCACAATCATGGTGATGAATGCGAAGAGCCACGAGAGCACCAGGAAGGCAATGGCAGGCCTGGACACACGCTGGTTACCTCGCTGAGGACAAGGTGGAGAGAGGGATGGGAGGGGAGGTAGAGAGGGTGGGGGGCAGAGAGCTCAGTACCACCTACACCAGTCACACTCCTTTAATTGGCTTTCCAGAAACCACCTGGAGCAAAGGGTGCTGGGGACAGAAACCTAATCCGCTGGAAGCCTGCCTTTATCCCAGCCCAGGTTCCTCTGACCCAGGTGGAGCCTGATGGTCCCTGGAATCTGTCCCCCAGCCCTACCTTACCCCAAAGTAGGCCTTCCCCTATCTCCAAGACAAAGGGGATAAGAAAACCTAGAAAGTTCTTGAAGGTGGGGGCTAGGCAGCTCCTGACTGGAACTCCCTGAGGGAAGTGGTGTGCCCGTGGGGAAGTGAAAGCAAATGCGCACGTCAGGAATCCCCTGAAACAGCCCCATGGAGCCTACCCACTAAAACACTGCTGACCCTCAGCAACACAGCTGAGTTGATGCCTCAGCCTGGCCCCATCTGCTCACCATTCCTCTCAACTGCCACCCACCCCCACCCCTGCCTTCGTAGTTCTGTCCCCCAGCTGGGAGTGTCCCACCCTAGCCCTCTTCTCCATTGCCATGGGAATGGCACTCATCCTCTGGACCGCAGCTAAGCCCTACCTACTTCCTCGATGCCCACCACCTGCCCTCCCTGCTGGGTTAGGGCCTCCAGGGTTGCCAGTACTCTGCCCCCCTCACAGCTCAGTCTGCCGGGTCCTCACTGCCTCCCTGTGACTTGGGCTTGTGGGGTGTTCACTGTGCCCAGCACGGGCCCTGGCCTGTTCTCTCAGCTGCAGTGATCAGGCGCTGTGAGTGAACACCTCTCCTTCCTGAGGGTCTCCGTCTTCTGTAAGGCGGCAGGTGTGAGTGGCATGTGCTGGCGGGTGTTGGCGGGAGTGTGCGCGCTGGGGCAGGTGGCAGACTCACGTCTCACCTCATACAGGAAGCACTGCACTAAGACAACCAGGGTGAGGGCGACCGCGTGCAGGCTGAAGAAGACGTCATTACAGTCCACCGGGTTCACTCCGTTGGGGTGCTGGAGGAGAAACTGCTCCTATTTGGGAGGTAGGGAGAAGCTGGAAGTGAAGGGTGGTAAAGTTGAACAGCTTGGGCCAGGCTTGGGAGGGGGGGCAGTGCCATACCTGGATGTAGGGCACCCAAAGGAGGCCGATGTTGAACACGCTGTATGCCACAAAGCCCGTCAGGTTCAGGGCCACAAAATCAAAGCTCAAACCGACAACACTGTGGGGTGGGGGGACAGAGAGGCAAAGCAGAGCAGGGGTTGAGACCAGAGCGCCTGGGGGAAACAGAGCCCCCGGCACACAGGAAAGAGGCCCCAGCTCTGCCAAGGAGAGCACTGTCTCTCAGCCCCTCTCTATATCACAACAAAACTGCCCAACCCCATCCTCTTACACCAGTTTCCCCTTCCCTTCCCTTCCTACTGAGGCCTCTCCTGCCTTGTCAAGTCCTGGAAGTCTGGAGACCTGCAGAGAGGAAGCATCTCCCTCCCTGGCTCCCAGCTCAGCAGCCCACAAGAACTCTGGATGGTTGGGGTGACTATGGGGGTGCTGTGTACTCGCTGCACGATGACACACTCCAGGCTCACTTTGTCTTAAATCAAGGAGGGACTGCTCAATGTCCGTGGTCAAAGGGTCTGACTCTGGTAGTGCGGCATGGCTGGACACTAACTCGCCCGGGGCCGGATTCCAGGAGCTTGTTCACCAGCAGAAGAGGGGTTGGGCCAACCAGTTAACAGTGGACTCCCTCTACTCCAGGCCTTTTCCCACTTTACTGAGAAGCCCCGTTTTGTTGTTTTCAAAGGGAGGGGCTGAAGGGGACAAGAGACCAAATAGGGGGCCTAGGGCTTAAGTGTCAGCGCTTTTACCACCTGGCCAGGCAGCTACCCACACGGCGCAGCAGACCTCTCCTGCTTTGCCCGCTGCTCCCCTCAGCAGTGCAGTCAATCCACCTGTTCTGCTCCCCACTCTGTCTCTGGTGAATCTTCTCACCCCTGACCTCTGGCCTATACCCCAGTTCTTCTATGCAAAAATAAATAAAATCTTTAAAATGGGTAAGAAGAACAATAAAAAAAAACCAAAAAACAACCAAATAGCCAGCATACCAGGGCTCTAAGAGCTTCCACATGAGACAACTTTCTAGACAAGGCAGGAGAGGAGAAAACAGAGGAGAGAGTCTAAACCCATGGCCCTACAGCCTTGCTGGAATGCTGTCTCACTGGCTGGTGAGAATCTGCACACGAGGCACAGGGGGTTACCTTTTCCGCCTCCAGTTCTTGATCACCTGAGGATAGAAGGAGATGGACCAGGCCACAAAGTAGATCCAGCCAATCACCTGGTTTATGATGCTAACGATATTACTGTGGACCACCAAGAAGATTATCCTAGGGCTGGAAGGAATTTGGGGACTGGGTGAGCTGAGGCTAGCTTTTTGGAGGAAACCCCCACAAGCCCAGCACAGCCTCCCTTCTCATCATTTAAGGCCCCCTTGGGCCCCGGCCAGCCTACCTGGTCTGGTTGGAATGATTTCCGTGCAGATAAACAGTAACTTGTCCAACATTTTGAGATGTCACTTGAAAAGAGGAATCTGTCATCTCAGGAGGCACCACGACCTGTTAGGGAAACTGAATTGGATGCAGTGCCACATAGCTACTGGGACCCACCAGTTGACGATAGCCCTGCCCTCAGGGCCCCCCCCACCCCCGGCTTAGCTCTGAGGGAAGTGGGATGGCTGTCTTCCCCTCAGTAGCCATCTCAGGCAGTTATTCAAGCTCTGATCTCAGTCTCTCATCTGTAAAAGTGTCTACAGGGCTGCGACAAATGACATACTGTCCATAAAGCTTATGGTTCTGAGCCTGAGCACAGCGAGCTGGGAAGGGCTTGCTACTGCACCATGACATCTGCTTCCTTCGGTGTGGGAAGGCTCCTCAATATCCTCAGTGGGATGGGCAGCCTGGTGGCCAAGCGACAAAACAGAAGCAGCACACACCAGCTGCCTCACAGGGAGAACACCCTCTCCGCATTTCTACCCACTATCTAAAGCTGCGCTCCAAGAAACAGTACTTGGAGGCCCGCCCGCAACATCTCCTAATTATTCCTCCGGATACTCTCAAATCCCCGGGGTGGCAGGGAGAGATGTTCCCTTTACTGGGCCAGTCTCTGCCTGTCTCCCTTCTCCCGGTTCACTGGCTACTGCTGTCTTCACCCCTGCAGCCGCCTATCGCAGACACCGAGGACGGGCTCGCTGGGTTTCAGTGGCTTATTTATGAAGGTCCCTGAAGCTCTCGGTCTTTACTTTTAGCACCTGAAACCAGGGGGCTTTGGCAGAACAACCAAGATGGTGTTAGTGGCTGCCACAAAGCCCAGAGTCCAATTTGCAGTCTATATCTTACAAGTTACTTTTTCGTGCCATGTAATAATACTCTTGGCTCATTTTTTTCTGATTTTTTGGGCCATGCCATTTGCATATTTGTAAGTGGTGACTCAGTCACTCCTGAAACAAGGTGGGAAGAAAGCTGACCAACCAGAAATCATGTACCTTGATACAAGAGAGAATGAAATCATAACCATCTTTTTTTTCACCTTTGCTTTATAGACCACTTTTAGGTCCAGGTCCACAGCAAAAATACTACTGCCCTTTACTGAGTGCTTGGTATGAGGCTAGACATTTTATACTTGCTACTGCTTTAGTTGTCACAATTCCATCAAGCAGACATTATTAACCTAGGTCTGCAAATGAGGAAACTGCGATGCATGGGGGTAGAGTACCTCACATAAGCCCACAGGTCAGGCTCCCAGATGCCTGGACCCCAAGTTTTAACCAGGGGTTTCCAAAGGCATAGGTGGTAGGTGGGAGTCGTTAGAGCTGGATGGGGAGGGAGAGGGAGACACAGCCTGGAAAAGTGGGCTGGTGCCCACGTTAAGTCGCCCTGCTGGTCTGGTTTCCACTGTTACATTAAAAAACAAATTGAGCTGGAAACCTAGGTTCAGAACAGTATATCCAGCACCTAAATCAAGAACTGGAGCCTATCCAGAA
Organism: Scalopus aquaticus; assembly: GCA_004024925.1. NCBI lineage: Eukaryota > Metazoa > Chordata > Mammalia > Eulipotyphla > Talpidae > Scalopus > Scalopus aquaticus. The sequence goes on along the minus strand of PVIJ01006921.1, from coordinate 53,444 downwards.
GCCTGTCCTGTACCCGCCCTGTCCTGTACCTGCCACAACTGACCACTAAGGGAAACCGCATTCTGACCCACACCACGGATTCGCCGACCATGCCTGCACTTCATGCACTAGCAGTTGTACAGACGGGCCTTTTTTTTTTTTTTTTTAACACTATACCAGACTTAAACTTATTTTAAAAAGATGATAATTTTACTTAGATGTCTGGCCCCGAACTAAATAATTGACATCCACTCCTCGGTCTAAGTTTGATCTGCAGATCAAGCTAGACCCCAGAGCGCTGAGTGCCAGAACCTGCAGTGAGAACCAATGATTTTTCTTACCTGCAGCAGGCCTCCAGCCCGGGGAGGGGAGAAAGGAGGGGCAAGTTGTGAAACGTGGCCCCTCTAAGGAGGTGTGGTGTTCCCTGATGAGACTCTCCTCTCAGGTCCTTTTAAGCAGACGTGCTACCTGCTCAAGCTTGGACACTGTCTGCTTTCAGGGCCCACTGGCGCCCCATCCCTGCCACCACACAGGGTGCAGCGACCTCCAGCGGGGCTGTCAATTAACCCCCACTCCCAGGTGCGCATTCACGTTATCTGGTTTTGTTTTAAAAACCTACTTTGCTCTGATTTATTTTTTAATTTAGTTGATTAAATCTAGTATTTGGCTCAATTTTTTGATAAGATGGACTGCAGAGTGTAGATAACATAAGTACAGAGACATGATGATCAGATCTGGCTACTGACCAGACAGCCGCTGGCACGGGAGTCTGGAGACAACAGTTCACCAGTGGAACCTCATAACAGCATTTCTTCAAAAACTTTAATGTGGACGCAAATCACATGGGGATCTTGCTCACAAGTAGACTGTATTTCTAGAAAGCTGCCAAGCAGAGACAAAGCTGCAGGCCCATGGACAGTCTCTGAGGAGCAGATCTTATCTTAAGGATTTCATTCACATTCCCAGAACCATTTCTGCCTCAGAATTCTCACCGTCACTTTCCTAGTTCCATTTACATGGCACAAAACGTCCATCCTCATAGAGACCAACAAAGCCAAAATCAAGAGATTTCTAGACGATGAAGCCGGGGCAGCCATGACATAAGAACAGTGGTCTATTTCCACAAGCACTTAACTAAAATGTGTTACACAGCAGTTCTCTACCCATCAAGTAAGATTCATCACTCACTTCATCAGGGAGCTCAAGAATAGTAGCATTTTTTGAATGAAATGTGATTTCAAAAGTGATCACCAAGGTTTCGTTTAGCGGATGCCTGTGGAGAGAAGAGTCTGATTACTGGCTGGACAATGAGATCTCAACTGGCCTCTGCACTTCTGGGAAGGACCTGTCATTTCTCAAGTCACCACGGTCAGGAAGTGCTGTGTGCTTGGCCCTGCAGGGTAGAGGTTGGTCCCTGCTCCTTAGAGGTTTTCTGTCTTTACCATGACTACCAGGGGGCGGGGGTGGGAACACAAGGTGGGCAATGTGGCGATAGGGCCATGACTTTTGCTGGGTGGGAAAGGCTCCCCTGAGTGAAGTAGTAGTGTTGCCCCTGACAGGAGATGTGTCTGACTGGGAGCAGCTCAGGGGGGCCTCAAGTCTGGCTTTCAAGGCCTTGGGACAATTTGAAAGGCAGTGGAAAGTCACTCCAGGACTCTGGAGAGGAAAGAGTTGTGGGGAGGGGGTGAAGTGCCAGATTTCCAAGGTGTTGATGGCTGGAGCTGGGCCTGGGAATGCAGGTCTGCTTGGGATTCCTGGTGAGGTCTGAGATCTGACCTCTTAGGAGAGAGGAGAAAAAGGGAAGAAGTAAAGAGAAAAAGACAGGGTTCCAGATCATCATCTTGGCAAATCCTCATGGTTTGGAGGCAGGAGTAAGGGGAAGCAGCTAAGGTCACAGAAGAGGCAGACTCCTTGGCACTGCCTGATCTAGGTCGGTACCCTCATGTTTGAACTGGCAGCATCAATAAGAAACATTCAGAAGAGGCAAAACGTGACTATCCCATAATGCAGTCAATTTTTGCTTTTGGACATGATCTCAGAAGTGCTGGTGAGAGGCTAAGTATATTGCCCCTTGACCTTCAGGGTTCTTCTCAAATATTTTTCTTTGCTGGGAAAAGGCTCAAGTCTCTGGGGAGCAGCACTAACACCCCCCCCCCCCCCACCGGGAACAAGGATTCAGTCTTTGAGGCCTGGTCTACAGCCCAGTCACAACACCTCTGCGCCTGTGACTTGTCTTAAAGTGGAGAGGCAAGAGCAACACTTGAAATATAAGCAGAGGGAGAACAGAGCTGGGCCTGGGAACTTACTGGAGAGCGATGCTGACGTTGGTTGAGCTTCCATTTTCCAGCTTCACAGTGGAAGGAACACTGAAGTGGACTGTGGACTCTGGAAGGACCCAAATCAATGATGTGAGTCATTAGGTCAGAGACTTAGGACCATATGAGGAGAAACGGAGCTGAGGATCCCTGACACCTGAACTCGTGAGCTCTGACTTGGGACAACCTCTGTCTTCTAGTTGAAGATGTGGAGGTTTTCGGAGGCTAAGAGATGGAACTAACAATCTGAGCTCTCATTATGCTCTTTCCCTTCTTGTGGCCGAGACACAGACCTGGCAGGAAACACTGTAGCTTCCTTCTCCACCACAGAGGGCCTCTGAGGGCCTGTGGCTGAGTTAGCCGGAGACAGTTTTAGAACCATGGAGCCAAAGAACTGTCACAAAGGACTTCAAGCTATCATTTGGGATTGGAAATTGCAGATGTGAAAGCATAGGTGTCTCCTTTGTAGAGCAAAAATGGCTCTGCAGAATGTGCCCAGCCCCTTCCTGTGCTCTCAGAGATGGATGGGCCCAGCTACCTGTTTCTAAAGAAGCTCCTTTGGGATCCTGTACTAACCTAGCCCAGCCCATTCACATAGCCATCGTGGGGCTGGCTGTGCTGGGGACTGGGTAAAGGATGATGAATGACACATATTGTTTCACTACCAGGAATTTCTTCTTAGCAGTGTTAACTTAGGACAAGACAAACAGGCCTCTGAAGTGAGGGAGGAGGGAGAGCAACTTGGCTACAGAACATGAGTGAGTGAGTCTCTCTTTGACCTCCTCCTCTGTTCTTTGGGCAGCCCCCATCCTCGCCCCCACTGCCAGGTGTGCTCAGAGCCCCAGTCCACCTGCTTGCCTTTTCTCCAGGCCTTCAGCATGATACACAGCCTAGGGTGTGATCAAGAGTCTAGGTGGGTGGGAAGCAGCTCACAAGAGCAAAGCAGGTGCCCCACTTAGAAGTGCCTGAATTCAACTTCACTGATTCCCCTTCTCAATACTCCTCCCTGGTAGTTTCTCCTCCTCTGCCTGGCCACCTCCAGGGACAGTGAGCACATTTCCTCCAAGAGAATTGGCCGGTCTGCAACTTGCCCTCCTGGGCCTGGCTCACTCTCCCTAGGGCTTCTCAGACCCTCTCAGCACGGCCTTCTCCATGTTAGTCCTGCACGCATGAAATCAGACTCAGGTTCTGTCCCCGGCATCTGGAAGTCTTCAAGGTGAGACCCCACAGTCCCAGGTCTCTGGCCCCCACCTGACTGGGTCCCTCTGACACTCCGGCCTGGCCTGCCAACTCTGTCCCTTCTTTTCTCACAGCACTGCCCAGGGCTTTGTTCTGGGTTTGCAGAGCTAGGGTGGGGGGACTTCAAGTTCCTGCAATTACTTTCTATCTATCATACCAGATCAGAAAGACCCTGCCTAGATGCTGCCAGACAGGGATACAGGGTGTGATGTCTGGCAGTCACCTACGCTCTGGGTCCCTGCTGGGGCTGTGGTCATGGTGAGTGGGAGGTCCGCCTGGCCTTTGCTCGTCCAGTCTTTGCATTTTAAAAGAGGAGGCTGTGAATTCTCAAAGGCCCATATCAGGGAGTGTTTACTTCCCCCTCACTTTGTGTGGCAGCGCTCAGCAGCTGAGGGGCTGGGCTTTAAAGTCACAGGGTTCCAGCCATTCTCTCACAATCCCAGCTCTGTGGCCATGGGCAAGGCCCTTAACCACCCTGGGCCTCTGTTTCTTTGCTACAAAATGGGGGGACTGCACTGAACACCTGTTCACAGGGTCCCTGTGAAGATTAAGTGTGACCTTCATGCCACACTGTCTGTCGGGATTGATAATGGGTCCGAATCGTGAGGGACTAGCAGGACGAATAACGGGATTAATAACGGGAGGAATAACGACACTGAAGCGAGGAGTGCCAGGCAACTGGTGTGTAGGGACAGCAGTGTGGCAGCACACAGTTTTTATTTTTGCTATCTCTTTGATACTTTGTCCTTGTTTCTATCTTCCAGTTCTAACCAGAAGCGGCTCCACGGCTCCACGTTTGTTACTTACTCAGAAGGACATTGTCAGCACCTTTTTTCTGACCATCCCTGATCTATACTTTGGGTCTTCCCAGTTCAGGGTTGGTAGCACATTGTGTACTTTGAGGCCTCTTCGCCTCCATTCAGGGGTCTGAGATAAGCGCGCCGTTACGCCTCCTCTTTTCAGTGCCTCCCGTGGTTGCTGCTCCTGCTCTTCTCCCACAACTGTCTGCATGGCCCAAGTGCTACATGTTTGCCAGCGACTGTTCTTCTCAAGGAGTAAAAACTGCTGTATGTTTTTTAGTCCATGGTGGGAGGCAGTTAGGAAGCTGCTATCATATCCCAGGAGAGCACAGTTTAAATTTTTCCTGGGGCAGGAAGCTCTGGACGCCAAATGAGTCTAAATGAGACCACTGCATTCCCCGAGGACAGCCTGGTTTTACAACTAATACTGGCACCTCCCTCCGTGCTCTCTACCCCACACCAGCCGTTCTGCTATGCTGTTAACCCACATTCTCTGATTATTACACAGTGAGAGGTGGACATTAGGATTCCTGGTGCAGATATAAGGAGACTAAGAATCCTAAGAGGAAGCATCTGCCTACAAGGCTCAGAAATGGTGGAGGCAGGATTCAAAGGTAGTCCTGATGGTCCAAAGTCCAGGTTCTTGCCACAAGGTCACAGTCTCAAAATTCCACCCAAAGAAGTCAGAGGCAAAAGATTCTAAAGGCCATGCCTCACAGCTTTGATCCCCAAAGCAAAGGGAAGACAGGCATGCAGAATGCAAATTCCTGTTACTTTACTATAAGGAAACTTCCAGTATTCTTTCATAATGACATCTGGGAAAGGAGGTAAAGTGACAAAATGGGGCAATGATGCTGTGCAGGTTTCATCTTTGTTATTTTCTGGTTGTGTGAGTTTGAGGAAGACTTCTGCCCTCACTGCACCTAAGTTTCCCCTCTAGTTAACTCAGGTGCTGGTGGCTGGATTTGCTCTTCTTTCCTAACTCAGCTTTTTAAAAGCAAGCTAATGTGCACATGTGCGCTTGCACACTTGGGCCCTAGTTCTACAATGTGACCCAGCAGGTCAGAGTGGGCCTCTGGCATTCGTATTGACAAACACTGGTCTCCATGGTCCAAAGGATTTTTCCTTTCTCAGAAACTGCTCATCCACAAGGTATAGCTGCATAACATAAGTGAATGTATACCAAGCCTGGAAGAGCTGATCAGATAATCATTGTTTTCTTAAAGATTCACAAGGCCAGATAAGTGTAATGGTGCGGACACCACACGGGGCTCTTGGGAGGCTTCCTTGTTTGTACAAGGCTCATTTGACATCTTTAGTCAGGGATTTTAAGAGGTGTTTGATATTTGACAATAGCCAAGTCAATGATCAAAATAATGGGCCTGGCATACTAGGAGTACTAAACATGGCTTTTCATGCAACGGATTTCAGCAATGCTTAGAGCGGCAGGAAAATTGCTAGAATGACTCAGGCTTCTGAGGGCCCAGGCCTCATGGAGGTGCAATCCCTGCCATGTTTTTCTGACTACCAGCCCATGTTCTGTGAGGCTGCTAGTCCTGCTTGGCTGCTCCGTCCCATCCTCAGTTTGTCTCTAAGGAAGGTTTTTCTCATCTTATAAGTGGGTGCTGAAAAGACTCCTCAGGTGTCTGTGTCACCTGAGGTGTCACCTCACCTGTTTTTGCAGGTGTGAGGTCTACACACACCCTTCTGAGGGCATACTGTTATACTGTTCCAGATTGTTGAAGCACCACAGATGGGAAGAAAGATAGTAATACAAAACAGCCAATAGGGATCCTGGGACAGAAGGCCAACTGTTCGTGGAAACATCTGGCTCCTTGTAAAACTCCTGGACCTCAGACCTGGGTCTCCCCACTATCCCTGTCGCCACTTGGCCTAGGGGCAGGCAAGTACATACCCTCTGGACAGTGCCAAATTCTTGGTCACAAGGTCAGACTATTTAAAGCACCATTTCCCTCTACAAAGTTGATGGCCCATTTCTAAACTTACCACATTTCTCTATGAGCTTCAGGGGAAAAAGGATAAAAATAATCAGCCAACTCCTTATCATGTTCCTCGATTTCTAAGAACTAGGGGGAAAAACAAACAGCAAGAGAAGTTCAGGTTAAAGTTGGATCAGCTCAGCTCTGAGAGGACAATGTGCCCCTAAAACAAGTGGCCATGGCATGGGCAGTTCATAAAGGACTTTCACCTCACATCTGTGACCTCACAGGATCTGCATTACCAGCTTGGAGATGGGGATCCCAGGGAGCACTTATCTATCTATGCTATCTGGGGAAATGGGCAGAGAGGCCAATGGGTTGTGTAATCTCCCATTCTGAGGAAGTGGACAAATACTGAATTGTTCCCTCTTCAACAGCCTCTTAAGTCCTAGTTAACAAAAAGAAATAATATGGTTTTATGGGCTAGGGGGTTCTTTTTTTCAGTTATTAAAATTGTGGCCAGATAATGGACTTCATGAACCTATCAACATTAAGGAAATTAATTTCATTTCCTGATCTGGGATGAATCAGGGCTAATGCTACCAACTGACCCTTGACTGGGACTTATTTCATGACTGTCAAAGGACTGGCTGTGATCCCTCACTTTCGGGACCCAGTGAGGAACAAGCCCCGTTGACCTTTGGAGCAGTTTACAACTGTGGTGATAGAGGTGGGCTGCTGCGAACCCACAAGCCCAACATGGCTTGGGTCAAGATGCAGCAGGTCAGACTGGATTTCCCCAGATGCCACCTCAGAGCGCAGCATGCAGGCCCTCCCACTGTTGGCAGCCTCTGGAGCGTCCCACAAACAGTGGGGGAGTTTAGGAGAGGTCTGTGTGGAAAGATCCCTGTTCCCACTGTGGTTTCAATTTCCCCAAAAGGCCTCAAGGAGTTGGAGAGTCCCCTCCCTGAAGAATTCTCCCTGACTGCTCCAGCCTAACTGAACTCTACCTCTACCCTCCTTCCACCCCGCTAGCTTCTCTAGGGGTTTCTCTGCTGCAGTTCCCACTCATCCATCAGGCCTTGTCCCAGGACCTTTCTCATCATCTGGCACCAATCTCCCCACTCTCTGTCTCCCCTGGGAACCTTGCCCATATGTATCCCTGTGCTCTGTGTCCTCCACCTTTTGTACCTTGATTCTTTCGGGGACTGCTCTCCTGTGTATGTATATGCAATGAACTCAGGCTTCCCGCTGGTTCTTCTCACTGCTCCTCGCACCTGCCTGTGTCCTCAAGTTCAGGAATCAGTTTGTTCCTCAGGGCAGAGGATGGGCTTTCCTGGAGACATCAGATGCAGAATCAGGCCTAACTGGTTCCTCTCTCATTCCACAGGACTGGAATGTAGACTGAGGAACTCGAAAACTTGGTCAACAAAAGTCCTCCAGCCCCAAAGGCTGAGATACCTGGGATGAAAGACATCAGGACAGTGAGAAAGACACTGAGAGATAAGGTGATTAAAATGTTGGAAAAGGATCAGATTGATAATCACACACTACAGCTAGTATCTGCGACAGCTACATGACCGAAACGAGAGTTCACCACAACAGGCTCTGTGTGGCATGCCTTCTTCCTGTGTACTTACCCAGATGCCACCTGCTTCAAGGAGTTTCCCATTCCCAATTCCCTCCCAGGAGCAATCTGGAGTCAGGGGTTTCCCAAGCAGCTCCTCTCTATCAGGTATCTGAGTTCATTCTGTCAACTGTTCTGCCATCTGGAACTCCCTGGGTCTCCCTCTCTTGGAGAACTAATAAGGCCAGTGGCAAAAAACGTGTGCCCTAGATATACACTGCACAGGTTTGAATCTGAGGTCCCTGTTTATTAGTTGTGTGACTTTGGATGCTGCTTAGCCCCCTCAAGCTTCAATTTCTTTTCTCTTCCTCCCTCCCTCCCTCTCTCTTTCTTTCTTTCAAGATTTATTTATTTATGCATACAAGAACTGGGGTGTAAGCCAAAGGTGTGTGTGTAGGAGGATGAGAGGCTTCACCAGAGACAGAGTAGGGAGCAGAACAGGCAGATCTACTGAAATACTCTGCTGAGGGGAGTAGTGGGGTGAGAGAGGAGAGGTCTGCTGTGCCATGTGGGTAGCTCCCTGGCCAGGGGTTGAACTTGTGCTGCAGTGGCTGCCAAACAGCTTCACAGTGCTGAGACTTAACCCCTTGACCATCAGGGAGGCCCAAGCTTCAAATTCTTAATGAGAAAACAGGGGTAGTAAGAATTACCTGATAGGACTTAAATGAGATGAAATGTAAAGCAAGGCTTGTGGTCTTCGAAAGAGTCACAGTACATAAATAGAGTTTATAATGGCCTTAATATTCCTGTGGTAGTAGGGAAATGATAAGAAAAAAAAAAGATTAAGAAACCGTGAGGCAAAGTAATTGCCACTGTTGCCAGGGACGCCTAGCAAACTCTCACAAAACATGTTATTTTCAATACAACAACTGAAAAAGGCAGGGCCCAATTGTTCTCCTTTTCTCCAGCCTGAAAGCCCAGGATGGCAGGGTCTCCTCCGGGCCAGCCCCACTCCAGCCCAGCCTGGCTCTTGGCCCGGAATGGTCCCCTCCAGCAAACTCTGTCGCCCAGACTCAGGTGGACACTAAGCAGAAGGCGGAGAAGGGGGCTCAGACCTGCACCCGTTCCACCTCGACAGCACCATATCCTCTGCCTCAGCTCACCACCTTCTATATGGGCGCTGTCCGTTTTCTCAAGGTCGGGACAATTGCCATGGGTGGAAGCGTGGCGCGACTGAGGGGGATGGATGCGCGCAGGCTGCCCGAATGGCTTACTGTTCCCAGTCTCTGTATCTCAAAGGTTTCGCCTGGGGAATCGGGAGGGAGGCTGTCGCGGTCGTGCCAGTTCTCACCTGGATCCTCTCAGGCTCAGGGGACCGACCACACGGGAAGCAGGAGCAGCTTCGAACTGTACTAGCTCCTCCAGGCAGGATAAACTTTCAGTGACGGCGGGGCAGAAGTCACCTGACCCGAGCCATCTGCTTAACAAGGGAAGAATTGTGCGCAATGCACTCTGGGAGCTGTAGTTTCCTTGCTCCTTAGCGGTACTATTGGGCGGGGTTGGGACAGAGGGGAGGGGCGCGGGCGCCTTGGCAGGTAAAGGGGTGTTCAGGAGTGAGGGACGATTAAACCACTTTTAGGGACGGAAGCTCTGGAGTGCCCCGCGCCTGTTGCAATCTCTAGAGCTACTTTGGTGAGCGAGCCTCAGACTGCGTTCCTCGGTTCCAGGACCCCTTCCCTACGGGGCGGGGCCTCCAGATCTCGCCTTCCGCCACCTCTTCACCTATAAGCGGGGCCCGCGGCCCAGAGGCACGTCCGGCTTCGTATTTCCTGACCAATGGAAGACAAGAAGCCGCCCTGTTGAGTGTGGCTAATGGAGTGGCAGGCGAGGCCCCGCCTCTGTCCCGGGTAAAACGTGCGGGAAGGGGCACCTTGGCAGCAGATGCCAGCTGAGACCGTCTCTGAGGCCATGGCTGAGCGATCTGTCATTCTCGGCATCGACCTGGGCACCACGTCTGTGAAGACAGCCCTGGTGGAGGCCGCGCCCGGCGACTCATCCGGGTTTGTGGTACTGACGAGCTGCGCCCGGGCTGCGCGGGCCGAGACGGCCCCCCGGGGCGCAGCGGTCGGGCCCCAGGTGAGGCAGCGCCCTGGAGCCACGCCTCCTCCAGGAGCCTCCCGATAACCCTCTTCTCCTTAACGGAGGTCTCCCCTTCCTTAGAGAAGTCTCCCTGACTGCTCCAGACTGCCTGATTTCTGCCTACCTGCTCTGCAGCCTCCCGGCTTTGTAAGGCTTCACCCCAGGAGCTTTCCCATCATCTGGCACCGATCCCCCCACTCTCTGACCTCTTCTGGGAGCCTTGCTCAAGGGAATGTATTCCTGTGCTCTGTGTTCTCCACCTTCTGTACCCTGACCCGGGGAATTGCTCTTCTGTGTCCTTGCGGTGGCCTCAGGCCTCCCAGTCACTTTCACTGCTCTCTGCTCCTCACACTGCCTTTCTCGTCAAGTTTAGAATTCCGTCCCTTTTCAGGACACAGTCTGGGTTTTCTCTGAAAATTAGATGCAGAATCAGGCCTACCTGGCTCCTCTCTCATGCCACAGGAGCAGAATGAGGTACTCAAAAACTTGGTCAACAAAAGTCTCCTAGTCCCAAAGGCTAAGAAACCTTAAAGGAAAGGCATCAGGACTGTTAGACATTGAGATATAAGTTAATTAAAATGTTAGAAAAAGAGCATATTGATAATTATACACAAGGAGTATCTTGTGAATGCTATGAAAGCTAGAAATGGAAGTTTTCACCGATAGTGGGTGTTTGAGATGTGAGTTCAGAAAAGGATAGAAATCCTCAGAAATGGAGTTCATTTCCAGAAAAAGGTAGCTCTATGTTCAATGACTTGACAACAGAAATATCAAGGATCTCTGTAATCTCATGACTTGTTTTGTGGATCTCAGTGTGTTTTCAGAATTGAAATAGGTGACCTCTAAGGCCCCTTCTAACCACAAACCTTCATTTTCTGAGCCAAGCCCCCTTTCCAAGAGCTTTGTTTTTTTACCAGCTCTTGCCACATATCCAGACTCATTTCTTTTGGGTTCAGAGTCCATCTTGGTCAAAAGCCTTTCAGAAGATAAAGATTGCAGGAGCACTTTACAATTTCATAAGGCTTTCAAAAGTAGTTTGATTGGGTCAACAGTGAGATCATAACTGACTTAAAAAGGCCCTAATCTGTAGTATCTTGGTGGGCTGAACATAAATATAACCCTGAAAATTTTTTATTAACTTTCATTTTGAAGATATTTCATATAATTCATATAATTCATTTTATATGTAAATGTATCCAGTAGTACTGCAACAATATCCTAAATCAGCCTAGAAGAATGTAATATTGCATCGCATTGCATATACCATCATGCACACATCATCCAGAGTTGATTGCATCATTTTCTGATGCAATGCAATACTACTGCCAGGCGGCTGTTGAAGTAAGCTGACGTCAGCAGTGCACTATAGAAAGCCCTGTCAGAAAGGGTGGGCACTGAAAATATTTCAGACTTTGTGCGAGACAGTTGAAGCTACTGTTCCATAGAACTGTTATTATTTTAGCCATTTAGGCACAATACAGAACAGTAAGACCTCGAAAGTGCGTTCATAGTGTGGACAATTTGTGCTCTGTTTGTGGGGAAGTGACATTTGCCAACCAGAAGAAAAGTATCAGTTTCTAAGTGGAGAAGGCTTATCAGCTTTACTTCGGATGCAAGGTTGGTGACCAAGATAAGCCTTGGGCCCCGCATAGATGCTGTGCTACATGTACAACACAGCTCTCACAGTGGTTAAATGGCCAAAGACCATCAATGCTGTTTGCAGTCCCCATGGTGTGGAGAGAGCCAAGCAACCACATGAAAGACTGTTACTTCTGCTTGGTTCCTCCTCTTTCTGGCGGAATAATGAAGCAAAAGAACTCGAGAATAGTCTACCCAAACATTCCATCTGCATTGAGATGACCGATTCAACAACTTGCTGCAGGGTGTTGCGAAACAAGCATGGAATGCTTTTTGCCTTGTGTCTACAAACTTTCTTGGGAATGTCAGGGAAGAAAACTACAAGGAACTAGTAGAAGACATACTGATGCAGTATCAGAAACTTGGCTGCAATATGTCTCCAAAGAGCCACTTCATTCCCATCTGGATTTCTTCCCTGAAAACTGTGGTATGGTTAGTGATGAACATGGCGAACGTTTTCATCAAGATATCGCATCAATGGAACAGAGATACTAGGGAAAATGGTCCACGACAATGCTGGCCACTCCCCAGAGATGCTCCTGAACAGCTGTACAAGAGACAAGTGAAGAAATCTAAGAAGTAGTCTATTATTTAATTTTTTTACAGGTATTAACCATAGGCCTATTACTATTGGCATGCATTTTGTGATGTAAACATCCATTTATTGCAGATTACAAAAAAGCCAGAGCCAAAATTAGAATTTGACTGTCATATTTGTCTTGAGCACATACAAATTGATAGGAAATGACTAATTTTATTTCAGAAGAATGACTTCTGTAAAAATTTGTTGACCAGTGATTGGCGTGCATTTCGTGATGTAAACATCAATTTATTGCAGATTACAAAAAAACTAGAGCCAAAATTAGAATTTGACTGTCATATTCGTGTTGAACACATACAAATTAATAGGAAATGACTAGTTTTATTTCAGTGATGTGACTATTGTAAAAATTTGTTGACCAGTGTTATTTCCATTCCTTGACTAGGAAATGGAGGCTCTGAAACTGTAGAGGTGAGCAGCAGAACCAGATTACAACGGTTGGGTTTAGGGAGTGCCCTTTTTTCTTGAAATCAGGCCTCTTCTTGAAACCACTTTCCCCACCTCCCCCAATATTTAGCTGTGCATTGTGTGTCTATAGGCACACCCAGTGTGCCACACTTACCTAATGAGGGGCTGAGGGGAGGCAAGTAGTAGCCCCCTTTGCATCTTCCACATGTGTGCTGTGCACTAGGGACACAACATTGCTGTAATTTCATCTACAGCAGGATTCATCAGACTTGAACCTGTTGATAATTTGGATCTGGCGTTTGTTTGTTTGGGGGGATTGTCCTGTGGATTATAGGTTGTTTAGCAGCACCCTGGCCTCTAACCTACTACAGGCCTATAAAATCCAGTTGTGATACCACAAAATGTCGCCATATTGCCAAATAACCCTTAGGGGACAAAAATCAACTGTGGAGTGAGAACCACTAACCTATAGAAATACCTGATGGTTCTGTGGTTCCCTCATGTCCAGACTTCTCACTCTGCAAGGACTGTGTACTCCAAGGTCAAGCTTCACAGCTATGTGGTAGGTCAAGTTTTTAGCTACGTGCAGCTTTATATAGGTTTTTAAAATCAAGGCTTTTGAGGGAAGTTCCGTGACCCTTTCTGCGTTATTAATTTTTCCTTTCTGGACCTCAGTTACTCATCTGTGAAAGGGGACATGGGGAGGAAGGAGGGTTGAAGGAATTTCTAAGTGCATTTTTCAAATCTAAAGTTCTAGAATTTGATCATGATGAATGATAGTAGGGGCAGCACCTTATTATGCTGTAGGTGTACCTGTTGTCTGTCCAAGAGCTACTCCCTGATCATGCTCACCACGAACAGTTTAACTAACTACTGAATACTGACTGCCTCCTTGTCTTCACTCTCATCTGCCCATTTCCCTCCTTCACCACCCCCACCCACATATCTCACCCACCCTGGGTCCATTTTAAACAGCAGCTCCTCTGTTCTGGGTTGATGCACCATCTGCTGGCCATGTGGGAACTCTTTAAAACAGCATTGTCTGGTAGAAATGCAAGCCACAAAGATGAGCCACAGGTGTCACTTCAGTGTTCTAGTAGCATTATTAAAAAGTAAAAAGTAACAGGTTAAATTAATTTTAATTGCATATTTTATTTAACCCAATGTCTCTGACGTATTATTTCAATGTCTAATAATCTACTATAAATTATTGTATATGAGACATTGTACACTCACTTTTATCATACTAAATCTGAAATACTAAATCCGAAATCTGGCATATATTTTACATTTCATAACACATCTCGATTCAGACTAGCCACATATGCTCACCATATTGGGTGTGCAGGTCTCAACGGATTTATCTAACGTGCTTGCTTCCATGGAAAAATGTTTTGAGCTCCCTCTTCACTCCTTCTTCCCTCCTCACCTTTCTTCTTTCTGTTCCTTTGTTCATGCTTGTTAGGAATCAAGAATTGCCCTGACCCAGGCCAGGAGGTTGACAGGAGACAAGTGAGGGGTTTGTTCTAAGGAAGGGAGGGTGCAGTAGCCTACCTGCTTCGCCGCTCCCCAACAAGGGGCCTGAAGGCTCAGCCTTCAGATGCTTTTCCAAGACCATAAGCTTTTTTAGCTTCCCAAAGAACAGACATTCATAAGAGCTGAGCCCCATTTTTCTCTTCTTGTGCATTTTCCATTGTTCCTTTCGGTTGGTGAAGATAGGTTTGTTTTTGCCTCGAGGTGGTTTTTGTGTGCCAGAACACTTTAGTTTGGTTGAGATCAAAATAAGTGTTCAATTTATTAAATTCAGAACCATAGTTCTTACTAAATAAAGCTTTTCAGTTTAACTTATAAAGCTTATTCCGCTTATAAGTTTGACATCTTAAGTATCATTTTTGAGGGCTTTTGAATAGTACTTATTTTTAAAAGATTTATTTATTTATGCATAGAAGCTGGGGTACAGGCCAGAGGTGTGGGGCGGTGAGAGGGTTCACCAGAGACAGAGTAGGGAGCAGAACAGGCAGACTGACTGAAATACACTGCTGAGGGGAGCAGCGGGCGAGGCAGGAGAGGTCTGCTGCGCCATGTGGGACTCTCCCCGGCCGGCTGATAGTTCCACATCGAGGTGCTTAACCGCTCCGCCACCAGGGAGGCCCCTCTTTTGAATAATACTTAATCCCATCTTCATTAATTAAATACCTTAGACATTTTAACAGCAGCTATACATTTAATATATTTTCTTTTTTAGGTATTTAAATCTTGTCTATCTAAATCTTTTTAGAATTGTCTTTCTAAAGTGTTTTCAGAATATTTAAATAATCTTATATATTAAATATGTAACTATGTATTTTTATATATTTCTTTAAGTATTCTTACATGTTTCGAACCCTTTTACAAATATAAGATTTGAATTTATACTCACAAATCTGGATCACTCATTTTCACGTTTTACATTGGAATTACAAAGGTAACCTAGTCCAAATTTTCTTAAACATATACAAGTACTTAAAATACCAAATACCCGGGCCTCCCTAGTGGTACAAGGGGGTAAGCCTCATCACTATGAAGCTATCAGCAGCCACTGCAGCACCAGTTTGATCTCTGGCTAGGGAGCTGACCCACATGGCGCAGCAGACCTCTCCTGTCTCACCCCGCTGCTCCCCTCAGCAGTGTATTTCAGTAGATCTGCCTGTTCTGCTTCCCATTCTGTGTCTGGTGAATCCTCTCACCCCCCTGAACCTCTGGCCTATATCCCAACTCTTGTATGAATAAATAAATCTTTTTTTTTTTTTAAAAACCTAATACCCAAAGATTCTGTAAGCACAAATGTTAATCACAGTTATGATTCTTTTACAGATCTGTATAGTTAACTCTTCATGTTTCCACTTTAAAATTTATTTATCCACCAAGAAAATAATGGTGTCACATGGCTTGCTTTCAAAATGCATATTTAAAAAAGAAAAAAAAATCGTATTTTGTGGTGGCCTCCTTAACTTAATAAGATTTATTCCTGATTAGAGGCATCTACTAAGATGGAATGCGATGCTGGAGTCCTGTTTCTAGTCTCTAGCAGGCAATTCATAATTTAAAGTTAGAGGTGGTCACAGAACCCAAATTTCTTATTTTTGAGTACCATTTTGCTAAGTACTATATTAGTCTGTATCTTTTTAGCTCTAAGATACCTAAATGATTTTCTCCACTGACTGGGAAGACTGTTGAAACTTTCCCAATCCTGCCATCTTTTCATAATCTGGTCTCTTAAGACTCTTATTAATATGTTCTTTGATTACATTCAATTTGTCTGTCTCATGACTTTGTCATACAGATTTATTCTGCCTAGAGACATTTTGAAGGAGACTGGAAGTCTGTATGGGAAGAGATATTCCTGACTTCCTTGACTGTTTTCTACCCCTAGAAAAAGCTTTCCACTCTATCACTCTGTGTATCTTGTACCATTGCACAATTCTTTTTCCAGAAACACAGCTCTGGTGACCCCATTACCTTTAGGAAGAGCCCCTCACCTGGGGCTTGAGGCCCACCTATTTGGCCTCCTTTTCTCCTGCCTCATCTCCCACCACCCACTAGCAATGCCACGCCACTGATGCTGCGCCTGGCTGTCCTGTGGGCTTTCTCCTTGCCCGCCTTCCTTAGGTGGATTTTTGTTCCCTAGTCCAGGTCCTGGTTCTTTGGGCACTCAGGAAAAGTTTGCCAGGTGGATGAGCTAAGGCCCAAGTAGGAGCAGTCCCTAGGGTAGCACTAGGGTGAAGTGCTTTTGTCCTTGAGGCCTTTCTTAGCCAACCTTTCTTGCCAGTTCCTCCTGCTGTGTTCCATCCCCGCCCTCCCATCAGGTGCCTGTGAAAGACCCTTACTGCATTTCTCCCTGTAGCTGATCTTTCTTGTGTTCTGGTCTTCCTGTTAAACTCTAAGTTCCTGGAAGCCAAGGGCAGTACTGTTCTCTGTTCAGACTCCCCCACAGTGGAGGGCAGAGAAGAAACCTTATCTGCAGCAGCGCCTCATCTGTGAAGGGATGGAGCGGAGCCCTACTACTACATTTCTACTCCGGGGCCTGCTGGAGTTGGTGGAGAACCCTCAGTTCCATCCCTGAGGCAGGTCAGCAGGTTCTGGAAGTGAATTAGCTGGGTACCTACCAGCCAGGAAAATCCCTGGAGGTCTCTGTCTCCTCTCATCACTGCCTGTCCATATGCCCCTTACCAACTGTTCTGTTCTGCTTGCAGGGGAAGGAGCAGGAGCAGGATGTGAGTAAAATCATCCAAGCCCTGAACGAGTGCCTGGCTGCCCTTCCCCGGCAGGAGCTCCGGAGAGTCTGTGGCATTGGAGTGTCAGGCCAGATGCATGGAATCATGTTTTGGAAAACAGGCCAAGGTATGCCGGGCTGCGGGAGGATTGCATGCTTTTAAGTCACAGGGGAACTAGACTAGTCTGCAGGCTTCTCTCAGATAAGTTATCCTCCATGGTGAACAAAACAGTCCATCCTTTCTTGTGCAATTGTGCAACGAATAAGTGAGCTATCCACTTGCATGTGCCCTGTGACTAGGGAGAGGGAAAAGTATGAGCTCTCTTTGGTTCTGGCAGGAGTCAGTGGTCTGGCTTCCCCACAGCGCACGTGCGCTCTCTCTCTCTCTCTCTTTGTTTTTTAAAGAAAGATTTATTTATTTATGCATACAAGAGCTGGAGTGCAGGCCAGAGGTGTGTGGGGGTGGTGGTGAGAGGATTCACCAGAGACAGAGTGGGGAGCAGAACAGGCAGACTGACTGAAATACACTGCTGAGGGGAGCAGCGGGCGAGACAGGAGAGGTCTGCTGCACCAGGTGGGTCAGCTCCCTGGCTGAGGATCAAACTCATGCTGCAGTGGCTGCCACTAGCTTCATAGTGGCATAACTGCTTGCACCACCAGGGAGGCCCCACAACTCTCTTTTTATCTGTGCCGGTATCTCTGAGCATCAGTGCTTACAACTAAGAAATCAGCATAGCTGTAGCAGATGCCAGAACATAAGAAACTCTTGAGTTTGGGCAGAGTTTTTGTTGTTCAACATAACCACAGATATTTGTGATTTTTAAATCCTAGGGCATGTCATCTTGATGGGCTCAGTTGCTGAGGTCCATGCAGTTGCTCATCTCATATCAGAGAGCTGGCCAGTGTAGAGGCAGGTGACTCGTTCTCTTTGGCCTCTGGGAGGAGAATTAAGGCAGCAGAACAGCAGTGAATACCTTCCGTGCTGGGTGCTGGGTGAAGGGTGTTGCCTGCATGACCTCGTTGAATTTTCCTAATGACCTGATGATGTAGGTTACGCTACTGTTCCCATTGTGCAGTTGAGAAGTTGAGATTCCAAGAAGTTAGCATCATATGCTCAGGGTCATATAGCAGCAAGTGGTGACTCCAGCTTTGAACCCGGGTCTGTCTGCCTTCAGACACCAGGCTTTCCAAGACTTCTGGGTGGCCCAGAGCTCCAGGAAGACGCAGTGTTCCCTTGCAGAAAGGCGCCTCCCAACAGCATGTCCGAGGAGGGACTAGGTTCCTAAAGGAAGTTGTGAGCTCCCTGTTATAGCGAGTATTAAAGTTTTTTCCTAAATAAGAAAAATTCTATATGGACAAAAGTAGGAAGAATAGCATTATGAGCCACACCCACCCAGTTTCAACACTATCAGCATTTTCCTGCAGGTGTTTTAAACAGATGGCGGATGGTTACTTTGGGGGGCTTAACGTTAAGATTATTTGGATATTAGATTGACCCCTTTCTTCCTGGGGAGTCAGTGATTCTGAGTCCTCCTGGAGCCAAATGGGCAGTAACTGGCCTCAGTAGGGCAACTGAGGCACCCATTCCTCAGTCCCCACGATGGGCCCTGGTGATGTAGAGACCAGTACAGGCTCCCTCCCTGTCCTCTGCCTGTTGTCAGGCATCTGGGCCCCCAGGAGCAGCTTGGCTCCACACAGTAGCAGGAGCAGAAGGCCGATTAGGGTGTTAGACTGACCTCTCAGAGGGAGTCTAGGTTGTAAAAGCTTTTTAAACTCCTTAATTTTGCATTAATGAGAATAAATGTCCTTTTAATACTAAAACCCTTCCCAAAGAGGACAGCAAAGAGCTAATGATTGTGGTCTGGTTGCACGCCTTCCTATCTGCCTGTCTCCTGGACTCTGTAACAACCACACAAACCATCACCCTCATCATTGGAGGGAGCTGCTTAATATTTCATCAAGCCAGCTCGCCTGTTTTCTTGTTTTGTCTTCTGTTTCTGGGAAAGAAGAAAGCCACTGTTTGATGATGATGATGGTGCCTGCTTAGCAGCATCGAATCAAGTCATATTTGGGACCCGGGTGTTCTGATTTTTACGACTGCCTTAATGTAGTTTGGTTTCAGTACATGCAATATGTAAGACTCCATGGTGGATCCCCTGGGAGACATAGAAACAAGCAGGCCAAGCCCCTGCCTTCCAGGGCAGAGCGGGTGAGGTCAGCATAGCCGCAGTGACCAGAGCAGAGAGCTAAGTGCTTCTCGGGGCATAGGAAAGCCAGTTGGAGGAGAGGGGAAGGAGTGACTACTGTCTTCTAAGAGGCCTGTGGTTATGCCTGTTTTCCAAACTCCATTTTCAGGCCCAAATTAGCAGGGTGAGTGGGAATCGTAAAACAAAGCTAACAGATAAGCAGCAGACTGGGGAGAAAGTATTTGCCATGTGTAGTAGACAAAGGATGAATATGGGTACATATAAAAGAACTAATACAAAGAGAGGATAAATAGCACTGGAGAAAAGTGGGCATCGGATGCCAACAGGCAGTTCCTAGAAGAGGAAATACAAATGACCAATAAGCATGTAAAAGAAGCTCCGTGTCATTGGTAACTAGGACGTACAGATGAAAGTAGTGAGAAATTATTTTCTACCCACTGGATTCTAAGAAATCAAAGTTTGATAACATCAAGAATTGGCTTAGGGGCTGGAGAATTGGGTCTTTTCAATGCCACTGCTGGTAATGTAAGTTAGCATGGCTGTTTTGGAGAGCAATTTGGGGGGGGGGGCTATTAAATAAGACAACTGCTGTGATTTAGCAGCTGTACTGCTCCACAGTGTTCCAGGGTAAAGTACTGTGAACAGGTTTGTGCAGGAGGCAACGGTTGTGTTTTAGGAGTACATGTTTGAAACTCTTCAAATGATGCCACCACACCATGCCCACCACCCAAATATCAATAACACTCTGTACTGTGTACTGGACTTCCTCCTTCCTACTCCTTCCTCCCACCCCCAAAACTCAGTTCTACAGTTGGATTCCAGTTTTTTTTAAAAG
Organism: Scalopus aquaticus; assembly: GCA_004024925.1. Classification (NCBI taxonomy): domain Eukaryota; kingdom Metazoa; phylum Chordata; class Mammalia; order Eulipotyphla; family Talpidae; genus Scalopus; species Scalopus aquaticus. The sequence goes on along the minus strand of PVIJ01006921.1, from coordinate 33,524 downwards.
ATGTATTTATTTATGCATACAAGAACTGGGGTGTAGGTGAGAGGATTCACCAGACAGAGTGGGAGCAGAACAGGCAGATCTACTGAAATACACTGCTGAGGGGAGCAGCAGGCAAGACAGGAGAGGTCTGCTGCGCCATGTGGGAAGCTCCTTGGCTGGGGATAGAACTCATGCTGCAGTGGCTGGCGATAGCCTGAAAGATAACCCCTGCACCACCAGGGAGTCCCCTGGTTTGGTTTGTAAGTGGCTTTGCTTTGTTCCTATTTATTCTGCATATGAGTGAACTAATCAGGTACTTGTCTTTCTCCTTCGGACTTATTTTCCTTAGCATGATCTCATCCTGCTCCATTCATGTTGCCACAAATGACAAGATTTCATCTTTTTTTTTTTAAATATAGCTGTGGGTTCTATCTCTTAATGGGAAGAACAGCAAGGAATTTGCAGCAATCTATCATAAATCTGCAAATATTGTTTTTATGTATTAAAAATAAGGAATGCATTATCTAGAATAGTATAACTGATCAAACCATCATTATTTGAATGGACATAAAGAAATATTTTGAGACCTTGAGATGCATAGAACTACCTGTACTGGAAACAGTTTTGGGGGAAATCTTTAAATAAGAGCAGGAAAAAAAACAAAACAGAAGATGTTTCAAGAAGTAATGAAGCAAGATGGCCAGATTCCTTAGCAGAGTTCAATGAATTAGCAAAGGCCAAAGGGAAAGAGAAAATATATCCATAATCATCCATGATTGATTTGGATCAGTGATGGATTTGGAAAGGCAGAGCTCAGGGGACCTGAGATTGTGTCAAACTTATGGGCTGGGGGCAGATATAATATTGGCTTTAAAAACAAATAAGAGCAAACAGAAGATGTGGAGGGAGTTAGTGACTTGTCCCAGGTTATGCAGCCATTGGTGGTGGAGCCAGAGACTAACCCCAGCACTCTCACAGCAGAACCTGTGAGTGTGCGTGGAGCCTTGTCATGGTGACGAAGTCTGTCCTGTCCCCTTACTGGCGAGTAGCCTCAAGGACATGTCTGGTCAGTTGTCGTTCCTATTTTTGGGTAATCTCATTTGTTTCAGGTTGTGAATGGACAGAGGGAGGGGCCGCCCCTGTGTTTGAGCCCAGAGCTGTGAGCCACCTGGTCACGTGGCAGGATGGCCGCTGTAGCAGCGGGTTCCTGGCCTCTCTGCCCCAGCCAGAGTCCCACCTCAGTGTGGCCACAGGGTTTGGCTGTGCAACTGTCTTCTGGCTTTTGAAAAATAGGTATGGACAGCTGTTTTTTTGAATTGGGTGCTGGGTTGGATTTGGGTGCTGGGAATGAGAAGGGGAGGGCTGCATGGTCAGCGTCTCAGCTTCACGCCTGACCCTCAGTGAGTGGGGCCTGGCACAGTGTGTGGTCAAAAGCAGCGTGGACTAGACAGCTTCCTTTCACAGAGGCTCTCTGTTGGTTAGCTGCTTCTAACCCAGAGGGGGAAAGGAGGAACCAGAGCGGTCAAGGGACTTGCCAAGATTCACACGGTGAGTTCATGGTGAGGTCAGGACTGCTGACAACGGCCAATGTCCTGCTTTCCCAGGCACGATGCTGTCTCCCCTCCCCTAAGACCTGCCTTGGCCATCTTGCTTGGAGTGGCTGGCAGGTTCTCACCTTGGGAGGTCCAGCTACCCGGGGAGTCACAGCAGTTGGGGTTCTGGCTGCCACCCAGCTCTGCCAGGTCTTGTCCTCACTGTCTGCAGCTAAGTGCAGCACAGGCCTTTAAGCCAACATCAGGCCATGCGAATTGTTTTTGGCATGAAAAACAGCCCAGATTTCCTTGAGTCCTACGATGCAGCCGGTACCATCCATGATTATGTGGTTGCCATGCTGTGTGGTTTGCCAAGACCCCTGATGTCCGACCAGAATGCTGCTAGCTGGGGATATTTCAACACCCGAAGCCAAAGCTGGAACTTGGAAATGTGAGTATAGCCTTGTGGCCTGACTGAAAAGCAGAATATCTAGAGGGAGAGCTTCCATGGGGCTGTTCCATTTGGGAATGGGAGGGATTCCCATGGGAATGGGAGGGATTTCTAAAGGTCAGGAATCAGGTTCTAATGTCCTGCCCTCCCCAGCCTGCTCCAGTCACTGGGCATGGGCAGGCCTGGCATTACATGAAGCCCTTGGGAAGGGGTATCACCCCCATGCCATGCTATCCTGCTCCCCCTCCATAGTTACTCAGACCTAGGGTAGGCTCCCCACTTCTCTGTGACCCAGGTCCAGCCTGTAGGTTTCAAAGAGCAACTTTCACTCTGTATTTTAAAATAAGCTTAATAAATGGAAGTAGTAGACTTGAGGAATGCCTTTTAAGTTCTTTGTGAACTATCGTTTGCCTTTTCAGGTCCAGAAGTCCACTGTCTCATAAGTTCACCTCCTCAGGGCCCAAATTCTGAGCTCTGTAATAAAATGCACCTGGTAGTTCAGGTAAAGGACGTTTTAGCATGCTTTATAAAGTTGACAGCCGTGTCCACTAACTCTGCCAGTGACACAATCTCACTGGTGACTGCCTCCGGTTTTCCGGAGACTGACGGCTTTGACTTGGTTTGGCCTGTGCTAACCCACAGGGGCACTGAAACCCCTACTGCCTCCCTTTGCAGAGTACAAGAGACTGGGCGCTTGTGAGATTGAGCTCTTGTCTAATCCTTCCTGACACCTCTGCTCAAGTTGCTGCTGCTGCTTTTTTTTTTTTTCCTGGGAAGACCAGTTGCAGGCTTTTGAAAGCCGGTGTCTACTCTTTAAAAAACCCAAACTTACGGTTCTAGAGAATTCTATGAAAACACTGCACTCCACCTCCCCTTTATGGATGTGTGTTCTATAGCACTTTCTTTTACTGAGTTCCCTGGAAACAACAAAGAAACAGATAAGCGAGTGCCAGGTAAACACGTTGTCCACTTTTGGTTTGCAGACTGAGGGCCTCCGGCTTTCCGGTCCATATGCTCCCGGACATCTCGGAGCCTGGCAGCATGGCGGGCAGAACTTCCCGAGGGTGGTTTGAAATCCCCAAGGGAACACCTGTAGGTGTGGCCCTGGGTGATTTACAGGCTTCCGTCTATTCCTGTATGGCTCGGAGGACAGATGCAGGTAACTTTCTCTGGTTCTTTCCTACCAGTGCCACTACGGCCCAGTTCTGTGTGGGAATTTGAGGGGCCCAGATAACTAGCAGCTTCAGCATCTTGTTGATTATTATTCTGTAAGATGAAAAACACCCTCATTCCAGAAAAGAACACAAGGGACCGTGGAGATGGATCACGGGTGAATTGGTGGTGGGCTACCCAAGGGGAATACAAAATGTAAAAGACATAAATAACAATAAAAATATATATTAAAAAAAAAAGAAAAAAAGAAAAACACCCTCATTCCCACAGGGGAAGCCCCTGCCGAGGGGATTTCTAGTGCTGCAAGGCAGGTTCTGTCACTGACCACACAGCTGCACCTTGCCTCTCTGGGCTGGGTGAGGGAAGTGGCCGTCTTTAGTTGGTGGGTCTGTGTAACTCCACCACCAACAAAAGAGATACATAGACTAGGGCTTTTGTTTTTGTGTGTTTGTGGGTGAAAGGTCAGTCTGATCTGATTTGAAGTGCAGACTCTTCTGTGTTCAGGAGGAGAGTCACAATGAGGTGGAGACAGCAGCCTTAAGCAGGGCTTGGCAAACTTTCCTGTAAAGGGCCAGATAGTAATATTTAAGCTTTGTGGACCTTAGAGTTTTTTGTCATGACTTCTGCACTTTGCTGTTGGAGCGTGAAAACATCTGTAGCCAATTCGTAAATGAATGGGCCTAGGTGTGTTCCAAACGAAGCTTAATTTATAGACACAAAAATGTGAATTGCATTTGATTTTCATGTGTCATGAAATTGTAACATGGTGTAACCCCTTTGGAAAACAGTATGGCAGTTCCTCAGAAGACGAAACGTGGGGTTATCATAGACTCAGCAATGCCACTCTTAGTATCTACCCAAATGAACTGAAAACACATGTCCACACAAAACTTGTACACAAATGTGCTTGGCAGAATTTTTCATAATAGCCCCAAGTAGAAACAACCTAAATACCCATCAACTGATAAACAGGTTTAAAAAATATGGTACAGCCACACAACTCATAAGGAAGAGTTGCTAAATGCCACACTCATGAGTGAACATGAACGAGACCAGGGAAGCTCATCACAAAAGGCCGCAGTGTGATTCCGCTCCTGTGAAAGCTCTAGAATGGGCAAATCCATAAAGACAGAAAGTAGACTAATAGGTTGGGAGTGAAGGGGAGGGGAGGATGGAGACTAATGCGTACGGATTTCTTTTTGGAGTGATGAAAATGTCCTAAAATTCGATTATGGCAATGGTTGTACAACTCTGCGATGGTACCAAAAAAACCCCCATTTTTAAATGGAGCATTTTATGGTGAGTTTATATGAATTATATATATCAACAACGCTATTTAAAAAAATGTCAAAGCCATTCTTAGCTTGTGAGTCATCCAGAAACAGATGACAGGCTGGATGTGACCTGGACTGGGGTAGAATCTAGGACTGCTTGTAGGATGCCAGCTTTAATTTGTTCTCAAGGCAGCCTGGCTGAGCGAGTCCACTCTGGGAATCTCTCTTTGCTATCCAGCGGAAGAGACACGACATTCCATCAGTTAGAACTAACACAGATCAAGTCCGAGCCAAAACATTCTGGCCAGCACTATGGCCTCTGTAGTAGTTTATTCCCAAGGCATTACATCCTGAGAAAACTTCAAGTGATTATTTTGTTTTGGGTAGCAGTTTTTCTAATTCAGGATTATCTCAGAGGGAAAGGTGAACTCTTCCAATTTGCACATACAGAATAAAATCTTTTTAGATTAAAAACAGTTCAAAACTTTTTTTCCTCCCAAAATTTCAAGCAAAATCAAAAAAACCTAGGAAAACATGCTGGGTTTATTTGGTGACTTCATTTTCCCAGTACCAATGCCTTGCCTTGCATCATTCATCTCAAAGCATGAATGTCAGGGGACCCCCATGGGCCCTGGAGTCCAGCCACAGGCCTGGGCTGGAATTTCAGCCCCTTTACTTCATATGTTATATCTTGGGCACACTGCTTTTCCTCCCTGAGCCCTTGTCATCATCCAAAATAAGGGTGATGACAATTCCTTGCACATGTGATAATGGCCTGGGATGGTGCCTGTTAAGAGCCTGGCTCTCCCTCCTACCTGGTGCTTTTCAAATCTTAGGCCCTGTGTCTGGTTGTAATTGTGCTTTCAAAATGGTGAACAAAGGGCTTAGTTAAATGCGGGTCAAGAAGGTAAGATTTGGGCTTCCTCCTCACTGGGCTGGCTTTATTCTCTGGTTGGGGCTGCTGGTCTGTGCCATGTCCATGGGCAGAGTTGTCCAGTCACTATTGCATTGACAACACCGCACTGACAAATGGGAGTCGTGGAGCAGGCTACACAATGCAGGACGCTGCTGAAGAGCAAGATCCTGGCCTTTTTATTGATAGAATAATCATACAGCATCAATTATAAGGGGAAGGACAGAAAGGAGAGGGCGAAACTAGGAAATGTGCTGTCATCTGTAGTATCAGGGGTTGTGGGTCTGCCCTCCAGGCACTTCTCATCTGCTTGATGATTCAGTATTTTCACTGAGCTCAAGCCCTAGATCCCCAGCCATGGTTTCGATCTCATAAACAAGGCATCTCACTGATCAGCTGATCAGCTGCTGGGGTCCCTTGCCAGGAGCACATTTATGCATCAGTCATCAGCTCCCCCCCACCCCACGCCCGCCCCCCACTCCGGTGTTCAGGTCATACCTTGAGATGCATAGCCTTCTCAGGATGATCAAGTTTTCTGTTCTTGGTTAATTTGAAAGGCACCTTGTAAGTTTTGGCTCCTATGACTGACCGGGCAATTCTGACCTTGTATAGGGATGCAGAACCGCAGGTCACAAAAATGGTGGCTGAACAGGACGTTTAGGATTAGCAGACCCACAAGCCAGCCCCCATGACTGGCACCTTCACCTGAGGGGACAGGTGGAGGGCAAATTACTTCTGGTTATGTTACTGGGCAGGGTGAGGGGCACCCCAGAACCCCCAAACCCGCCTCTCTAAATAGGTTCTGCCATCCACCGCATCAAGACAAAACGTACTCTAGTGCATGAAACCTTTAGTGGAAAGGAACTTTAATACAATTAGTGTGCAATACAGAAGACAAAGAATACAGTTTCCAAATCAAGCACCTAAAGGTACCCATCCCCTCATGGGTAAATGTCCAGCCAGAGCTGGCCCAAAGCAAGGCCCAAAATCCTGCCACAAGTCTAAAGCACCTTTTGGTGGGGACCCATAGAAAAGGTTCAGAAACAGCCAGACAAGCCTGGAAGGAAAAGAGCAAAATCAATGTCAAGATCAATGCTGCCATTGTTAACCTGCCCATGGGTCTCTCGCCCACATCTGTTTCAACCCATCCAGAACCAAAAAGTAAGTGCAGCTTCTTCACGTGTCTCTCTGCTGCATGTGCTTCTTCCAGGTCTCCTTGCTTCCCGTCCTCCTTTCTTCCTTCCCCAGTCTCCTCTTTAGATTTTCCTCCTCCCTGCTTCCTTGGGTGGGGCAGGGAACCTGGACCCTCCCCTTTCCCTGGGGAGCACCCTGTTACAGTTAGTAGTGATGAAAGGATTGATGTGGCAGAAAGAAAAGGTATAGTCCAAGAGTGAACCCAACCTTGCCAGTGCAGAAATTGCACTAATATAGTCTTCTCTTTGGGAGGGGCTCATTCCTTTGTGGAGTTAACTTTTGTTAACCTAATTACTTCTAGGGTGTGACTAGGTTGATTTGTAAGGACCAGTGATTCTCTACAAGGCCCTCCATCTCCATATCCCCACCTCTGGTCTGTGCCTGGTGATACTCTGTACAGCCGTCTGATGCTTGACATGGCAGTTGGCACCTAAGGATTTTCATTTCTACAGCTGGTTCAGTGACTATGTTAATCACTTCCAGGCCCACTGCCAGCTTTTGGCCTGTGTGAGCCAGGTTTCTGGTCTCATGGTGCCTCCTTTCCAAATTTTCTATTCTTAATCTCCATCAATCTGAAGGTTTGCTCAGGGAGTCGACATTTCTCACACAAAAACTGCTAAGCCTTTCCTGACCTGGTTTCCAAAGTCACATACTGTCCCTTTTGCATTATTTATTAGAAAAAAGTTACTGAGTTTGGCCCACACATGGGGAGGGGAATTGGCTCTACCTCTTGAAAGGAGGTTTTAAAGAATTTCTGGGCCTATCTTTAAACCAGCATACCCTCCCGTCTTGTGACTTGTGGCCTCCTAGTTAGTCTGGCAGGACTAATGAACCTCTGCTTTCCTGGAACCCCCAGTTCTCAACATCAGCACCTCGGTTCAGTTGGCAGCCTCCATGCCTGTGGGATTCCAGCCGGCGCAGACTCCGGACCCTGCTGCTCCCGTCGCCTACTTCCCGTATTTCGACAGGACCTACCTGGCCGTGGCAGCGTCCCTCAACGGGGGCAATGTGCTGGCCACGTTCGTCCATATGTTGACCCAGTGGATGGCAGATCTAGGTAAGGTGTGGCCTGACAGTGGTGAGTTCTCTGCTTCTGCTTTCTACATGGCATGTCTTGGAGCCGAAGGTGCTATTGACGCTGCTAGATTCATGTCTCAGGTCCAGCCAGGTTCCAGCTCATTCCTTCCTTAGGGATCTGCACGTGCAACCTTTTTCCTGTCTTCTTCTGAAATATCATCCCCCACTCTTTTCTGAAGGGCACCTTCTCCCTAACCTTGACTGCCAAGTGCCATGATAGTCTCCCAGCCTTTCTCTGCTTTTTCTCTTACTTTCTTGTTCAGTAGGCCCCTGGTCCTTTGCATTTGAGGTTTTCCTTCTAATGACTACATATAGATGAAAGTAAAGTGATTGAGCCTGAGTAAGTAAGAAGATGCCTGGTGTTTTACAATAGTATGAAACCCTCATAGGATTTATTGCTGACAGGTAGTTCCTGGCCCCATTTGCTGGAAGGGTTTCTAGAGACTCTGATGCCCTTGATGTCATTTTTGGAGTTGTTGGGTTTGGAGAGTGGGATCTTTGGGTTCTCTTTGGGGAAGGTTTCACCAGAGCCTCTCCTTTCAGTGGCACGCAGTGAATTTCCCAGGCAAGTTTCTCCACGACATAGAGACGTTAGTTATATCTAAAGGAGAGGTCTATTATATAAGGGAGAGAAGAATAAAGGACACTTGTGAAGCCGGTGTATGCTGTAACCCTTGAACCACCACAGATTCTTGTCCCACAAAGCCGTAAAAAGGAATTTGCAGACATTTAGATTAAGTTACCAGAGAGAAACAAACTTTATTTAGGAGAGTAAAAAAAGTAAGAGAGTAAAGAAAAGTTTATTTAGAGGAAGAAAGTAAGGAATCCCAAGTATGATGTCCTTGGGAGGGGCAAGGAAGCTGCTGTGGGCCTGTGTCTAGGGGTATTTAAACCTTCTTTTTCTTTGTTCTAAAATATCATCATATTCTGCTTTGTGATTTGCCCTCTCTCCTAGTGGCTGTACTCCTCCAAGCAGATGTGCCCATTTTCCCATCTCCTATCTTAGAGTTTTTCTTCAAGGTCTGCCAACATTTACTGTCCCGATTAAACTTTAGCCTTGAAATTATCTGTCCCCGTTAGCTTCCCTGGACCTCTGACCTTGTCTTTGGAGTATGTCTGGTTGGCATTTATAATTTACTGCCCTTGTCTTTTGGAGTATACTTTGGTTAGCACCTAGAATTTACTGCCCTTATCTCTGTCTCTGAGGTCCCTACCTGACTGTCCCTGAAGCTGCCTAATTAACCCTAACTTGCCCTGGACTCATTTGCATAGACACAAGTGGGCATAAAGGGCTGTCCAGAATGGGGCAGGTTTGCTAAGAGAGAGGCCTTCATGATTGCAGGTGGGCAGCCTTGGGGAGAGCTGTCCCTGCTGAGCAGGGTCAGTGCAGAGAGGCCCTGGTATGGCACAGGTCATGGGCAGGCAGGCGGGCTGCTGCCCTGCAGAGGGAGAGAGTTGGTGAAAAGGAGAACCTGCAGAGGCACAGGTGGGCAGACAAACTGCTGCCTTGTGCCAGTGCAGAGATTGCCCTGATGTAGTCTTCTCTTTGGGAGGGGCTCATTCCTTCTGGAGTGGTTTGTTGTTGATTTTGAATATCTATGTGGAATTTGAAAGGGGCCAGAGATTCTACAATGACCTTCAATCTCCATATTCTCACCTTCAGGTCTGTGCTCCTGATACTCACTACAGCAGTCTGATACCGGCTTGGGTCTTAGGCTTTGTGATCTAGGCATCTCTGTCTAAGGATCTTAGTTCCTCTAGCCGGCTTAGTGGCTATGTTAATCCCTTCCGCCCCCACCTCCAGCTCTTGGAATTGTGTGAGGCAGGTTTCTGATCTTGTTTTTCTATCCTTATATTTATCACCCTCCTGCTCACTTCTTTAATTCCCAGGGTAGATCAGCCCTTCCTCTGCTCTGCATTTACAGGGGAACATGTAACCTTCTTTCTGGAGAGGTTCCCTTTCCAAGCACTTAAGGTAGAAATGAAATTTCTTAGCCCTCTACGCCAGGAAAATCATATTCACCAGTTGTACTAGTTACCTGTAGGAGCACAAAACCAGATCTCTCCAGAAAACATCCAACATGGTAGCTAACAAGGTGAGAGAGCAGGAGCAGGTGGGAAGCCCACAGAGGTTGTGCGGACAACTGAACAACTGGTGAGTTTTGCTGACCTTTGTCTTCCTGGATGTTAGGGTTTTGGGGGTGTTCTGCCCCCTTGGCTGGATTGCTCAGGAATGCTTCATTTAAAGAAGGGAATTTTGATTTTTTTTTTTTTTTTCATGAGAAAGGGTTTCAAGTTGTCAGATCAGTCATCAGAACCTTCAGGCAAACCCTTTATCTAGAAACTGGTTTGCCTGGATTGGGTCTATCGATTGTTTGCCAAGGTGGCCAGAGTTTCTCTTCATATACAATTAATTGTTTTTCTTTATCTCCCCAGCCCCCCATATTGGTGGTAATTTAATTCTCTGTGAGATCCTTTCAGAAAAGAAAGGGCTTTTGCAATTTCATGGTTCTTATTCTGATGAACCAGAATGCTTTGAAGGTTAGCATTTTATGTAACAACCTTTCATGAAATTCCTACAGTTGTGTCATTTGAGTGACAAAATATTTAGCTGCAAGTACAATACAATTTACTTAGATAAAAGACATGAATTTTATCTTCCAGAAATGGAAATGTGAAAGCATAAAATACAAAAATAAAACTCTGTTTAGAATAAAACCCCACATCTGCATTACCTTCCAGAGACTGGAAACAGGGTGTTCTGCCTTCAGTTTAGAGCAGGGAGTCTGAGCCAGCTCGCCTGGGCTTGAATCCCAGCTCTGTCACTTTCTGTGTACCTTTGGCAGGTGGTGACTTAACCCCTCTGTGCTTCCTTGCCCTCATCTAAAACAGGGATCATCCGAGTAGGACCTCTGGATTGAGTGAGTTAACCTTGCAGAACACTTAGGAAAGTGTTGCCCATAGCAAGTGGCATCTCAGCACTTGTTAAATAAACACAGTGTCCTGGATGAAACCCAGTAGAGTGGCTTCTGTTCCCAGCTCTGTCCGCAGGTCATTATGTGTCATTGGCGAGTGCCTTCTCTCTGTTTTCCCAGCTCTGACCTTTGATGGTTCTAAGCTCATGGTATGGACTTTTGGCAGCTCCTTGCTCTCTCTGCCTGTGTTAATCCCCACTGACAGATCCAGATGAGGTGGTGAGCCCAGGGATGCGGGACTGGGCTGGAAGCTAGATGCCTCCAGCCTCCAGCTGGTAAACATCTTCCTTTCAGGTGCTCCCCAAGGCCTGGGTCAAGGTCCAAATGTCTCCAAGTGAGGAAGAACACTGAGTATATTTTAACATTTCCCCAAATATTTCTTGAATTTTTATGACAGAAATACAAGCACATGATTTGCAAAACAAACAAACAAACAAAAGCAAAAAAACCCTGTAGATTTTGTTTGGCTTTCAACAGTTTTCCAGTAATGCTCTCTTTCTTTTCTAGGACCTATTCTAGGATAGCACATTGCATTTAGTCATTGTGTCACCTTGCTCTCTCTGCTTTTTAGTTGGCTTGTTTTTTTCTTTTTAAGAATCTCCTTTCCCTTTTTTACATTAGTTGATGGTTTGACAGTCTACATTTACTCTTTTAGAATTTTCCAACGCACTGTTTTGGAGAGTTGCTCCCGCATATTGCTATAATGTGCCTGTCTCTTGACCCAGCAGTTCCCCTTCAGGGACGCAGAACATATTTATGTACTTGTGCACATGTAGTAGGGTGTTCACCAGCACATGATTTCTTTAAAAAAAATTTAGTAGTACTGGTGGTGAACATAATATAATATTGGATTATAATGCTGTGTACCTGGATCCTGTAAAGTGTTATAAGCCAATGTTACTTCAATAAAACGTTAAAAAAATCAATAATGGGCCTTTCTGGTGGCACAAGGGGTTAAGTCGCAGCACTATGAAGCCATCAGCAGCCACTGCAGCATGAGTTCGATCCCGGCCAGGGATCTTCCCACATGGCGTAGTAGACCTCTCCTGCCTCACCTGCTGCTTCCTTCAGCAGTGTATTTCAGTCAGTCTACCTGTTCTGCTCCCTATTTTGTCTCTGGTGAATCCTCCCACCCCCCCCACACTTCTGGCCTACACCCCAGCTCTTGAATGCATAAATAAATCTTTTTAAAAAATTCAATAATATAAGTGAATTCATAGAGAAAGGCAGTAGTCCCTATTCCAGCCCTTTCCACCTTAAGCTCCTCCAGCTGTTGTATGTGCTTAAAACAAACAAACAAAAAAAACCCCTCCAGTCTTTGCTCTAGTTTGGGGACATGGTTTTAACTGAAGCGGTATGTGGCAATGAGAGTGTAGTTTCTTATCAGGTGTAAGGGGAACTGGCTTGTGCAACCCACAGGCGTGGAACTGAGGGCTTTGAAGATTTGGTTCTGTGGCCTGAGCCCTGTGCACTTGCCTTCTGGGTGCAGGTGGGAGTGGGGACATAGCTGGGTCTGCAGAGCTTCTGGAGCCCTGCTCCTGCCTGAGTTTTGTATCCTCTGGAAATATAAGCTGAGAATTTTCTGCGTGAAGGTCTCTCACAGGAGGGTAGGCAGCTGCCCTGGCGACGCGGGCTCAGAGGAGCTCACCAGGCTCTAGTATCAGTCCTGCTAACATCGTGGCCTTCTGAAGCACCGCGGGCCTGCCAGGCTCCAGTCTTTATTGCCAGAGTAGGTGCTTGGTGTTCTACTTTGTCAGCATCTCCCCTCTGCTGATCCCCAGGTTGTACCTTCCTGGCCTCCTCTCTGACCTCAGTTTTCATCCTGTATCTGCTTCCAACCTTCCAAATACGTGCCAAAGTCTCCCATTCACTATTTTTCCTTCTGTGCTTTTTATCTTTGTCAATTTTTCTTACTTTTAAAACAGTAAAATTTCTGGTGGGAAAGACACATTCTATCATGCTTAGCCAGATTCCTGCTGCTCAGATTTTGACTAGTTGCTGATGATATTTAAGCTCTCTTTTTCTCCTCAATATATACAGTTGAGTTAGTGTCGGTGAAATGTGCCGATGATGTGTTCCATGGAGACTCTAGGTTGATGGTTCTCAGCGCTGGCCACACACTGCAAAGATCTGTGGAGCTTTGGAAGCAATGTTGATGTCCTACTCCCACCTGCAGAAATGCTGATTATTTGGCTGGGGGCGGGGCTGGGACCTGAGCATGGCATTTTATAAAACTTGCCCAGGTGATGCTGCTACTCTTGATTGTTGACAATGATCTTGACGTTCCTACTCAAAAAGTGTGGCTTTTCCCTGGCAGTATGGGCTTCCTCTGGGAGCTGGGAACAGGCAGATTCTCGGGGCCCAGCCCAGTCATACTGAGCTACAGATGCATTTATTTATTTCATTTATTTATTTTATTTTTGGATACAAGCTGGGGTCCAGGCCAGAGGTGCGGGCCGGTGAGAGGGTTCACCAGAGACAGAGTGGGGAGCAGAACAGGCAGATAGACAGAAATACACTGCTGAGGGGAGCAGCAGGCGAGGCAGGAGAGGTCTGTTGTGCCATGTGGGAATCTCCCTGGCCGGGCATCGAAATTGCGCCGCCCGTGTGCCACCAGGGAGGTCCCAGAGCTCCATTTTAATAAGCTCCCTCAGTGATTCCTACTCCTTTGTGAGAAGCACTGCCCTAGACTGGTGGTTTTCAACCTCTGCTGAGGAGTGGGCTGGACTAGGATCAGCCCTGTGATCCTGGAATTTCTATGATGCTGCTAATAAGTCTAATACTAAGATACCTACTGACCAGTGTAGCCTCATCGGGGACCCTTGGGACTCTGGGGTATGGTTAGGGCTCATAGCAGCACCTATAGGATCTCTTCCTAAGGTCAGGGCTTGGGCCTGCAGTGAGAGCTGGCTGGGACCTGGGGCAGAGCACAGCTAGCCAGACTGCATGAGTGCCTGGGCCCAGAAGCAGGCAGCCTCACGGGGGACTGCTCCTATTGCACAGGGGATGCAGCAGACCTGCACCCTGGGGATTCTACACTGCCTCAGCCAGCAGTGAGAAGATGCATGAGCTCACACAGATCTTCTCTGTTCCTGGCAGGCCTGGAGGTTGAAGACTCCTTGGTGTATTCACGCATGATCGAGGCGGCGACACAGCAGAGAGACACCTGCCTAACCATCACCCCAACGGTGCTGGGCGAGAGGCACCTGCCAGACCAGCTGGCATCAGTGACCAGAATCTCCTCCTCTGACCTCTCCCTGGGGCACGTGACCCGGGCCTTGTGCCGAGGCATTGTCCAGAACCTGCACTCCATGCTTCCCTTTCAGCAGCTCAAAGAGTGGGGTGTGGAGAGGGTGATCGGGAGTGGAAGTGCCCTGTCCAGGAACGAGGTGCTGAAGCAGGAGGTGCAGAGGGCTTTCCCCTTCCCAGTGTCCTTTGGGCAGGATGTGGACGCAGCTGTGGGAGCAGCCCTGGTCATGCTCCAGAGAAAACTCAACCAGGAGCCGTAGGCAGTAAATTCTTTGGTCAAAGGACTGCTGCTGATTTTATCAAACTAACCTTCCTGACATGATCTGGGGTCATCTGTTTCCTGGAGACTGCGTGGGTGGCTTTTAAGCAATGCCTGTTCATGGGGCACCATTTCGAGCAAGAACTTCCTTTTAGGAGACACTCTAATGTAGCTGAGAGTCACCAAACACACCCCAAATCTACCTTCTGAATGACAATCACCTGGGGCTGGTTGCAAATGTAAATATGGAAAAAAGTGAGCAAAACAACAAAAAGGAACAGTAGCCCAGCATCCTGGTCAGTAGGCTCACCAGTGATTCCCCTGTAGACAAAGAGAAAATAAACATGAACTCCAGACACCGAAAGTCCGGTGACTGTGACTCCAAGTAAGAAAAGGAGACTGGCCCCCACTCCATATCTGACTTCTGGATCAATTGTTTTTATGGACATGAAACCTGGACTTGGGTCACATGGACTGTTGGGCAAGTCCTTCCATACTGGATTGTATCATGTGACCCTGAGGCCCTTCGGCCCATCTCATTCACCCCTGGCCACCGCTGGTTAGCTGGATAGGCCGTAGCCAAGGCCCCGAGGCAGGATGACTCAGATGAGGAGGCAGGGGAGTGTGCTGGCCTTCTGTGTGCCCCTACCTCCCCCTGCCCCAAGGAGAGCCTGCTGCACTGGGGCTGCCTTGGGTACTCACAGCACTGCTGGCTTGAAGGCATGCGGTGTTGAAGGAAAGGCAGATGGCCTGACTGGCAAGGGTGATGCATGTTGTGTGGCCACCACCATTCAGGCGCATTGTTCCCAAGAGACCGACCAGGTACCAGTGGAGCCCTTTTCCAGGAGTGTCTGTGCAGGAGGGTGATTTCGGTCCCTCACATCTCCGGGAAACTTCCAACGGGAGGGACACAGATGGATGTACTCCTGCCAGAATGGTGGCCAGCTTAGAGAGGATAACTCCACAGGCCCTGCTCCTCTCTTGGTTTGGGCCTTGCAGGCCCATTGTGTGTTCTGGACTCACAGAAACATCCACTCGAGCTGACATACCTGTAGGGGGTCCAGGGCATCTTAAACCTTGCGGTTGGTAGGGATGATCAAGGAATAACTTCCGGGAGAGTGTCTGCACCCAGACTCCCCAGGGTGAGCCCAGGCTCAGGCAGGCCTCATTGAGGCACCTGGGTAAATTAGGCTCGGGAAGCAGATATGTTGTCTCTTTGTAAATGCCATTTTATGAATTATATAATTGTTGGAAGCTTTTCAATTAATCTGTCTGAATGTGCTGATTGAATTTCAGATACTAAAGCTCATTCTTCCAGAGCCTTATCCCTTTAATAAGACACGTCTCAGCTTTGAGAAACCCGTATGTTACTCCAAAGCCGCAGAGCTGAGGTTGGGAGGTTGGCCATGGCCCTGAGGGTCAACTGTTGGTTGTCCTATGGAAGAACCTTAGCTCACACTTCTACCCCAAGTGGCTGCAGAGCATGCAGGAAAGTCACATAATATTTCTCTCGGCTGGGTGTTAAGACGCCATCATTTTGGTACCACCTTGGAGGGCCTTCTGAGGGAGAGGGCACCTGAGGAGAGGCTGAAGGACAACAGCCATGCCCGTCAGGAGGAACAAACTTCAGAGAGGCAACCTATCTTGCCTTCTCAGGGTGCTGTGGATGGCGTCTGAATATCGGATTAGGAACCGCATGGAGGTCCACAAGCCCAGGCGGTCCTGGCCAGAGCCCAGTGTGGTGCCCGAGCTCCGGTCCCTTTTCCAGACCACGTGTCCACTCTGCTTCTGAGGTTTGAGCCTTGCACTGTCCATGCTTGCTAGCTGACAGTCTCGCTGTTTCTATGACCCGTGGCTCAGCGCCTCTTGGGGGGCGGGGGTGGGTGGGTCCAGCTGCCAGGTTCTCACTAAACCACTTAGAATGGAGGAGGAGGGGATACCAGCAAGTGCTTAAAGTCAGTGTGATCTTCAGATGAAGAGCTGGGCTACTGTGCTGGCCGTTAGGGCAGTTTGCCAATATCCTGATTCATAAGCACGTGGTGGACTTGTACTTTTCCACCTGGTTAACTTCAGATAGTAAAATACCACTTCAGGTACAAGTTTTCCAAAACTGGTGGGGAATTTACCAGACCCCCTTTCCTTGGCCACCAGGACTGGTGGTGTCCCAGAGGGTGGACACTCTCTCAGCCTGGGTCTCACCCACACTAACCAGTGAGCACCTCTTGCGTGGCAGAGACATAAACCTGTGGTGTCTGAAGCTGCTGAGATTTGGGGGGTGCTTGTTACCACAGCACAGCCTGGTTCATCCCGGCCACAGCAGCCACAGTAAAGGCTGTACCCGGCACAGACCCACATGGTAATCTTTATTGAGCATCTGCTAGGTCTGGGTGTCTCTCAGGTCCAGCAACGCCATGTTCAATTTCTGTCACTGGGGAATGAAATAAACAGATTTACTCACAAGCCCAGAAGGAGAACAATTTGTTCTTCACGCGTACTGCACTAAACCCTGGAGACTTTCAATCCATTGGTACTTGTAACAGTTAATATTGTTGGAGTATGTCCTATATATGTCAGGAGTTAGCCTAAACTCTACTGGTTTGAATTCTTTGGTCTGCACACTAGTCCTAGCAGCTAGGCACTGTTATCCCCATTTCATAGATGAGAAAACTGAGGCACAAAAAAGCTAAATAATGTGCTTAAGATCAGAACCCTAGGGGTCAACCCCAGAGCCCACTTTCCTTAGCTTTCTAGGCAGAGGGACCAGGCTAGGCAAATGTATAAAGTGATGTCGGAAACTTGGTTGCTGGAAATGTTGGGCACACAGAATGGTCTTGGTTGCCAGCCTATGGTTTTGGACTTCCTCGTCTAGGCAGTGGTGGAGGATTGCGTCTTCATGGATCTTCGGGGTCTAACTGATGGTGTGGACTCTGGATTAGAGGGTGGGTGTTACAGGAGATCGGGGCCCAATTAGAGGAGACGGAACCTGCACAGGCGAAGAGCAGTGAACGCCAGCCCTCCCACTCGCTCCCCTGTTGCCTGCCACACACACCCTCTTTAGCCCTTGATTATAGTCACATATGTTTGTGGCTTCCACACTCTCCATTTTGCTGTTCTCAAGTGACTGGAAGCTCCTCGAGGGCAGGGTCCCTGTTAGGTGTTCTCTGCCCTGCCCTCCTGCATCTTTACTTGGTCAATGCCCATGCTGGAGTGTTCTCACGGGGCAGAATCGTACAGCTTGTCCAAGGCTCAGCTCAAATGCCACCCGCCTGCACAGTCTCCCTGGCAGCATATCTGTCACAGGGTTACAACTGAACTGACATCCGGGACAGACTCAGTGTCTGATGCCTGCACAGCCCGTTGGCCCCTGCCTTTTGCCTGCTGTGGGGCGGCCAGCACTGTGTCCAAGAGAGCGCCCATGCAGGGCTTCCTCCCTCATCCATCCTGGCCTTCTAGAGGCAAAGACCACCTTTAACCCCACTCACTGCTCTGGGCTCCAAAGTGCACATGGGCTCTGAGGAAGGAGGGAGGGAGGCGCCTGACCTCTTTCCTCAGCCACGATTAGACAGACCACATCTTGGAAAGTACAGAGATGCTCACTTGAGTGACTCATGACACATTAAGTAAATCTTGCTTTTTTCGTTAAAAACAATTAGTCACAACCTCAAGTTAATGGCCAGATACAGCTCAGCAGTTAGCAGACATGAAATAATGACAATGAGAGGAATAACCCCTCCGCCTGCCAGAGCTTTACCAGCTCACAGTGCCCATTCACACCCAGTGTCCTGACTAATCCACAGACAAGGCCTGCTGAGCAGACGGTGCTTGGTTTGTGGATGAAGAAGCAGGCCCTGGAGCTTCAGCTACCAGCCCAAGGTCACCCAGCTGGTGGCTGGCTCTGCCTGGCTCTCGGGTCCCCTCTCATCTCCTGACTCCATTCTCCACCACATCCCTGCCCCTCGGTCCACTTTCCCTCTTGCTCCTAGCCCCTGCTCTGGGTCACAGCTCTGCAGAGCAGGGCTTACCCGGCTAGAGCTAAGTGGAAGCCTTTCTCTCCCAGGCTCAGATTGCCAGCTTGTCCACTTCTGGAACACAGTGACCCCTCTCACAGACCCCTGATAGCCTTGGGAGCTGGTCTTTCCGTTCATGTGGCTGCTTGGTGATACTTGCACAGACCAGACACAGAAAGGAAAGTAGCTTTTTTCCAGGTTTGCTCTTTGCCATCTGGATCTGGGATCCCCATAGCCATTTAAAGTCTGGAGGGTAATTCACAAAAATCAGGAAGTTCAATCCCAGTACAAGATTTAGAAAGCACAAGACAGGACTTGTGGATTTGCCGCTATCCTTGGGTGTGTATGGTGGAGTTATAGGCACCTGCACTGCTTTAACCACTCTCGCTGGGGCTGGGGTGCCATTGCCTGGTTTTCATCTGTTTCCTCCTGGAGGTGCCAGGGTGGCAGTTCTGACTTTAGTAATCAGGGATTTTCAGCACTTGGGAGTTGGCTAGGATGTCTGGCTTCAAGTCTGTGAGGAACCCAGGTGGAGGAAGAAAATGCATTAGGTTCCTATTGCCAGGGTCAGGGGGTGCAGTTTAAGTCAATGCGCCCTCTGGTGGCGACACTAAAAAAAGTGGCCTTCAGTGATAGCGGGTTTCAGTGTCTGTGGCTCAGACTTGGCCCAACTACCTGCTGGTGTGGCCACCAGTGCTTCCCAGTATTCCTGCTTGCCCCTGTCAGACCTGAGTTTGGAGAAGCGTCCCCTCCCAGAAGTCATCATTAAAACATGATCTTCTTACGAAGAGTTTTATGGGAACATCATTACATAGTTTCAAGAACACCCTGTTTCAAATCATGACCCAGAAAACCACACTGATGGCAGCAACGCCCAGCCTTGAGGCCTTGCCCCCGCCACCATTTCACTCGGTGCAGGTGCTGTTCAGATAGAGCAAGGCCAATAAATATTTATAGTGTGCTACCTTGGGCAAGGCATGGAGCTAGGTTTAGAGGAGGAAGTAGAGGGCAGGGGAGCCCCATCTCACTCTGGAACCCTTGAAATTTGCAGGCAACACAAGCATCAGAGAAGGTAAATCTCAATACAAGCTTTAGGAAGCTCTAGATAAGACTAGTGGATTTTCACATGTGGGGATGGGCTCCAGTGGGGCCGGGGACTGGTGCTGTGGGCACAGGGAACTGGGGCCTCGGTTGGTGAGGGGGGCGATCAGGATGATATTTTGAGATTGTACATTGAGAGGTGGCAGGCAGGGGAGGCTGGGCTGGAGAAGGTGCCACTTCTGGTGCTTCGGGTAAGAAGAGGTGGTTGCCAGCTGCAGAGAGGGATGGACGTGAGCCTCAGAAATGTTGCCCAGGTGGTGAGGACAGGGAAGGAGAGCGTACAGATAACAAAGTGTCACACTGTAACCAGGAGAAAATTGGTGTCTTTAGAGGCAGGAATGTTGATGGGGACTGAATGTGGAGGGAAGAGGAGTCCATCTTGGGACTAGCTGAGGGGACGGGATTCTCCTGGAGAATCTAGGATGTCTGGCAGTACTCGGGAGAGGGCTGGGCTGGACACCTGGAGGAGTTGCTGGCTTGCAAATGTTAGGTGGGCCTTTGGAGAAGTGAGGGTCTCAGAGTGGGAGGAGGAGTCTAGAGTGAGAACGAAGTCCTGGGGAGCCCCTGTGTGTGTGGGAAGGCACGGGAGGCGGGGGGAGAGGCGGGGAGAGGCAGCCAAGGAGAAAGAGAAGGCGCTGTTACAGAAAGAGAAGACAGCCAGAATTGTCCCTGCACCCTTGGCGCATGCGCAGTTCCATGTACTCCCTGGGAGAGGTTGTCAGCGGTTAATGGCTCTGTTGACAAAGAGGGCACATTTAGTGACGTGTGTTGTCCTCACTGGAGGCAGAAATCACCTTGGATGATAAGAGGATGGTTCTGGTGAAATAGGAAGACCTTTCCCTCTCCCTTTTTCTTTCCCAGACGTTGATTCCGGGCTGGCTGGTTCTCTCAGTGTCTTTGTCAGATGTCTCCCGCCCATGTGCAGGGGCTGCCCGCAGTGAGACCCGGACAGACCTGGGCCACGTGTGCCCGTGGGGCTGTCTCCAACTCGGTGTTGGCACGCGGCAGTCTCCACATTGAGGTGTTCCCCGAGCTACCTCTGGTCCACATGGTTAGAAGGGACAATGACCTCAGAGCATTCATAGGTTGAGGGGTCATTGCTGGTGAGTTTAAAAAATATATCTCTTTATCTGCTTCTATCTCTCTCTATATATAAAATACTTAAGTAGTGATTGAGTGGATTCCATGATCCAGTATCCCACTTTCAAGTATATTCCCAAAGGAATTGAAAGCAGCGTTTCCAGGAGGTGTTTGTGCACCCACACTCATTGCAACAGTCCTCACAATAGCCAAACGTGGAAGTAACCTGCCTGCTTCCATGGGTGGCTGGATAAACACAATGTGGCATGTGATACAATGGGACATTATTCAGCCTTCAAAGGGAAGGAAATTCAGATACAAGTTACAACATGACAGACCTTAGACTAAGAAAATCAGTTCCAAAAATATAATTGCTATATGATTCGGCTCAAATAGTCAGATTCATAGAGATGAAATGGGCAGGGGGCTCCAGGGGCAGAAGGAGGGAAGTGATGGGGAACTCAAGTTAATGCTTCCAGAGTCAGTTTTTTCTGATGGAGAGTTCTGGAGGTGGAGGGTAGCAGAGGCTGCACATGGCTGCGAGTGTACTTGCTGCTGCTGAACTGTAGCCTTAAAAATGATTACAACGGTGAATGTTGTGATTTTATGTTACATGTTTACCACAATTTAGAAAAAGTGTGTTCCAAAGTTCACATTAATTGAAGCCGAGATGGCACATGTAAATTGGTCTGATACACATACAATGCTCTCCCAGCAGGGGCGTGGCTGCAGGCCCCAACTCCTGGGCCCAGAACTGCAGCCTGACAGCAGGCGCTCACTGCCAGACAGCTCAGCGGCTCGGTAAGCTGGATGGAGCAGTCTCTGCCCTCCCACCACCCAGGGCTGCCGTGTGGCCTGGGGGAGTGGATTTGCAAAGCGCTTTGTAGAGGGTAAAGTGCCACGCAGAGTCCAGGCAGCGGTCACCCTTGAGTGCCTGGTGGTGGGAAGAGCTTGTGAGCCGCTCCTCTCTGGCACGCTGCTGCTCATTTCGGGCCTTGTCTAGCTCGTGTCTTGTTGGACCGTGGGCTCCTCTGGGCAGCTGCTAGTTTAGCTTCTGCAGGGCATTTTGGGGTGCGCCTATACTCATACCCAGAAAGACTTGTGGCTTTTCTCAGCCAGGTCCCAGTGGGAAATTAAGTCCTACTGTATCTCATGAATTAACTTTTCTCCTGTGCATGTAGGACTAAACTAGGAGAAATGAGAAAATAAGACACTCATATTTTTCTGTGTTCTGTGGTTCCATGAGGAACCCCTGATGAGACAGGCTGGGACCTGGCAGACCCAGAAGCCCCCCGCCTCAATTCCCTCTCCCAGTTTGGGTGCCCAGGGAACAAGAGACCCAAGAGAGGCAGGGACTGCCTCAAGGTCACGCACTGCTGGTGGGAAGGCCAGCATGCAAAAGCAGGTCCCTAAATACCGGGCTGGTACTAGATGAGGGGTGACGTGCCATTCCCATCCCTTCTTCATTTTGAAAATGGAGCAGTTCTAGGGTGCTGAGTTTTACATCTCAGGCTATGAAAGTGCATCTGGTGAGCTGCTTCCCCAGTCCACCCTGTGTCAAGAGCCCTGGACTTGGGGCTCTGAACAGTGCCCTCCTTCCTTTCGAGGTGAGGTTACAGCTCAGGCTGGCTCTGGGCTGTGGGTGGCTAAGTGCAGCAGCCCTGGCATGGCTGGAGGAGGGGCAGTGGCTAAGTGGTTTCTGAAAAAGGGCAAAAATGATGGGAAAAGCTTTGGAATCCTCTGGGAATCAGAGCCGCAGCAACAGCAGCTGCTGCCCTAGCTGGAAACGTTTTCATTGAGTGCCAGAGTGCCCACGGCCCATCTCTGCCAGAGTGGAGCGGCGGCGGCTGGGGAGGGGCCCAGGACCCTCAAGGAGGCTGGGGAGGCAGCTCTTCTCACAGCAGCTCAACTCTCCTCTCAAGTAGAATAGCCTTGGGGCTCACCTGCCCCTGCTGGGTCTGAGGTGTGCCTACGGCTGGCTGGTAAGTCCTCTTTTGTTTGATGGCTAAGGCAGATGTTGGCCTTTGAAGTGGCATCGCAAGCCGTCAAAAGCTGGGGCCTGCCTCTTTCCAGTGCTGTATGACACGATCAGATCAACTGGCCTCAGTTACTCCAGCTGAGAACTGGGAATAATAACAGGGGTCGCCTAAATATCTGTGAGGCTTGCATGAAATTGAAGCATACTTCTGGCCGATTGCAAGCGCTTGGTAAGTGATGGTGGAGGTTGCTATTATTGATGTTTATTATTTGTGCTGGAGTCGTGCTGGGGTGAAGAGTTTGTGGCTGCTGCAGAGGTCAGTGGTTTGTGGCTACAGGCTTCCCTCTCTGGAGGGAGGGAGTGCTGGACTGAGGGCTGGAGCCCTGGGTTCTTATCCAGGCTCCACTCTCTGCTTTTGGCAGTGTTCCTTTGGCTGTTCATCCCTGGGCTGGGGAACCCCCAGCTCTCTGGCGCTCTTTAGGAGATACTTGGGTAGGCTGAGGGATGAGATTGATCAGGGCTGGGTCCTGTCCAGCCTGCCTGGAGGCTGGAGGCTGACTGGTGCTTTGGGCAGAGAGGTGAGTGGGAGACTCACCCCAGGATGCACCTCCTGGATGTGGACAGAAGGCGGGAGCCTTCTCTCAGGAGATGGGTGGTGTCCTTCCTGGCTCTGGGGTTGAGAAAGACTCAGAGGGCAAACTAGGTCTTTGCTGGGCAGGGTCATTTTCTCGGGTCTGTCCTTTAGTCTGGATTGATGTTTGTGAATCTCTTGTAAACCAAAACTATTATCTCCATCATACAGCCCATCATGGTGGACAATTCCATCAGTGTAGAATGTTCAGCTGTGAATGGTGCATTGCCAAGGAACTCAGGGCAACAGCCTGACCATAATAGACTTTCCTGTCCCAATCCACTCTCCCCTACCTCCTAGCCCAGAGCAAATGGCTCCTCAGTCCCTGTTTCTCTGCCCTGGGAGAAACTTGGTTTCTAATAGGGAATCAGTTGCAGAGCACCGGTACAGATGCATGGTTTGTTGACTGAATGAATGATAATACTGTCTGGCTGCTTTAAGTTTACTGGGTTTGGCTAGATTTGGACCTGTCAGAGGAAGAGCCCAAGTGGCTCAAAAAGAACATTGCTGCGAAGTTCATGGAGGTTTCTGCTCTACTAGGTGCTCTGTTGTTGGACTTTACCCAAGCATAGCCTCAGACATTCCCATGAGAGCCAGGCATGGCAATGGCCTGGATCTTATTTGTACTTTGTTGTGGGGTTTAGAGTTTCCTGGGATTGTTGTTTGAGCAGGAGGATGCTATAGGGTAAGAGCTTCTGACTGGAAGAGAATTGTCTCCACTTGTCTAATCCAAAGCTGGAAGGGCTTGGTCTGATCTGCTCCCAGGCCCTGGTGTGAGGTCTGGAACTTAGCTGAATGGCCACTAAGGAGCGCTGAGCTTTCTAGAGAGGTGGTAGAATACTGGCAATGCTAGGTTGCCTGGGATTGAATCCAGGTTCCACCTTTAATTGACTGTGTCACCTCGGGTAAGTAATGTGCGTTGGTTTCCTCACCTATAAAATATCTGTCTCTTCGAGGTGCTGTGAAAATGAATGCATGCAAAGCGCCAGAACAGGGCTCGCCTTTGCACAGCATATGCTCAAACATGCTAATAATCACCATTTTCCCTCACCTCCTGTGCCTTCCAAATGCTGACTGGCTCCCCATACTATGAATGATCCTTGACAGGAAGTTGTCTTCTGAAAGCACAGTCTGGCATCTGGTGTCCATGCTTCTGAAGCTTCCAGTGACTTCCTGCTTTCCATGCAATAGTGTCCGCAGACACTTCCTCGGCATTCAAGGCCATAGTCATCTTGTTCAGACACTGCCACCTGTCCTCTGGTCCCACTAGCTTCCTCTTCATCAGCCACTCTGGGGAGCCCTACCGTCTATCCCAGCCCCAGCCTAAACTTACGCCCTTTCCAGGCCCAGCTCCTCTGCTACCAGTTCCCATCCTTCCTGAACATCCCCTTGCCCAGGTCCCCTGTTCCAGTCTGTGCCTATTTTCTGTCTCAGATGGGGTCTGATTCCTCACTATGCCCCATCAGTAGATGTTGTTGAGTGCCGGGGTGAATGAAAGGGCGTGTCATTGGGCTTTCTGTGGCCAGGAGCATTCTGTGCTGAGGTTCCCTCTGAGGGAGGATCAGAGAACGACTCAGGTTTCCTGGGAGCAGAGCAAGAGGCGGTCAGCCTCTATTCTGTCCACCGGACATGGAGTGGTGAACCTGCCTTACCTTTTGTTCACGGATTGGGTCCTAGCTGGGACCTCAGGTCATAGCCGAAGTTATAACCATGGCTGAATTTGCGCTGCCTGACATTTTGCTTGAGAAATGATGGTCTTGAGAAGCCTCCCAGTGGCCATTTTCTGGACTCCAGCCTCTGTTGTAGTTCATCTCCCTAACTCCCTGTGGAATTGGGAAAGAGATGGGTCTATATCTGATAGCTCTCATTTCTCCAAGACAATCAGCACAGCTTTTTTTTCATAAAGAAATTTTATGAAAATTTAGGCATGGATCCAGGAGCGGGGAGGGGAACCACAGGACATAGGGGAGATGGAGCAGTGAGAGAGAAAGTGCTAAACTACAAAGTAGATGGTGCTAAGAGGACCCTGAGGGATGGATGGACTCTGAACCTGGCTACTATGGAGGGGGAGGGAGCATGACCAGTGCAGGGACCAGGGGACTTGGTGGGGGAGGCGGCATCAGTGTTGACCCTAAGGGGAGGTGACCTCTGAGAGGTGGTAGAATTTGGGCAAGTTGAAGAGAGGAAAAGATACCCCAAATGGAGATGCCACAGAGGCAAAGGCCTCTGCAAAGGCAAAGGCTTCTAAGATGTGGGAGAGTCCTGGCTACCAGGAAGTGGGCATGCCCACTCGGATGGAGGGAAGATTAGGAGGTGTGGTTAGGAAGGGAGTAGGAAACTGTACCTACACCAGATAGTGACTGGACGTGCCAGCACAACCTTCCGATGTTCTCCTTCTAGGGCTTCAGGCTTAAAAGGTCTATCAGCCGCAAATCCCTCAAAGTCTAAAAGTTCAAGGCCTTTGAAACATAGAAATTTCACAAAAATGACAAAAAGTACAGAAGAACCCCTATAAGCACAATTTGCAGCAGCCAGGTTGCAGAGCAAAGGCAGGAGTGGGCAAAGCTGAGGGTGGGGACACAGCCCCGAGAGCTGGCGCGCTGTGGAGTGTTGGTGTGTTGGTCTCCGCCAGCCACCCTGTTCCTCTGGCTGCAGACTGCTTGGCACTCTGGGACCCAACCTTCCTCCTCCCAGAATGCACAGCCAGCGACACCTGCTCCCACTATTCCCTTATTCTGACCTGGGAGGGAAGGAGGGCCGTGGCCATTGTCCCCACTCTGCAGAGCAGCAACTGAAGCCCAGGGCTGCGGAGGAACCCACCCAGGTTCCTCTGAGCCTGCAGGTTCCAAGCTGAAGTTCTGCTCACCCCAGAGGCTGATGCCCACATGGCTGGTAGGCCCCTCACTTCTGGGGCCTCTGGGGCACAACACTCCAAAAACTTCCATTTTGGGGGTCTCTACAACTGTTGGACCTCTGGGGTGCCTTGCTTCACAGGGGCCTTTGCAGGAGGGCGGGTGGGGGCTTGGGCCATGCAGACCTTCAGCTGGAAACAAACCCGATCTCCGTGGCTGCCCGCAGGCTGCCTCTCGGGCCTCCAAGGATCTGGCAAGGATGAAGAAATGGGGGAACTCAGACTCAGGAGAGTCTGTGGACCCACCCCAAGAGGACTCCTGTCCAGACCCCCTGGATGAAGACCCTAACTTTAGGCCGGCTCTAGTCAAATCCCACTTCTTTCCCACGGCCAAGAGCCGCAGCCGGCTCTTTGGGAAATGTGACTCTGAGGAGGCATCCCCTATGGACTGCTCTTATGAGGAAGGCGAGCTGTCCTCCTGCCCAGCCATCACTGTCAGCCCTGCTATCGTCACCCAGAGGCCTGGGGATGGCCCTGCCTGTGCCAGGTAAGCTGCATCTGGAGCCTGAGCCCCCTCCCCACCAGGAGCCCAGCTGGCTCAGTCGATGAGGTCCCAGTCATGGAAATGCTGGTTTATGGGCTGAAAGACGTAGAACCCGGGAGCTGGGAGGCTTCAGAGGTCTTCTGGTCCAGCATCTGCACTCACAGCACCTTCAGGACATGAGGTCACAGATGCTGGCTTCTCTGCAGATTGCTGATCCCAAGAGCCCTCTGATCTCTGGGTGCCCAGGCTGGAATGCTCACCAGCTCTTGGATGTTAAGTCACAAAACTCAAAGCCCCAGGATGCTTTTAGACAAAGAATACCAAACAGTTCCAGTGAGGAGGCCACCAGCCCTGTCACCTCCTCCCAGGCAGGTCAGGGAGGGCCCTTGGGGCCAGGGTCAGGGTGATTTGGCTCTTGCAGGAGCCATCCCAAACTCTGCTGCAGCCGCTCCAGAACCCCAGCTCCTGAGCAGCCAGACACGAGAGGGGCCGAGGCGCTGGAGGAAGTGGTGGCAGCAAAAACTTGCTAGATGTCCCCAGAGAGGGTGGGACAGAATGGGGACACAGGAGCCCTTCTGGGATGATCATCTGGACAGGAGAGTGGCTGGATTTTGAATCGCGTATTTTCCCCTTTTGCTTTACCTTGGGGTTTTGTTGTGTTCCCTGACAAGCTCCGAAGGCTCTGGGGCCAAGAGGAGACCAGAGTATGAGAGTAAGGTGTTTTGGCTCCTGCAGGCAGCTGTTCC
The DNA here is from genome assembly GCA_004024925.1 of Scalopus aquaticus. NCBI lineage: Eukaryota > Metazoa > Chordata > Mammalia > Eulipotyphla > Talpidae > Scalopus > Scalopus aquaticus. The sequence goes on along the minus strand of PVIJ01006921.1, from coordinate 6,510 downwards.
AGAACTGTGTCCCCGTGGGAGCCAAGAAGAACCTCAAGCTCTATGACCGCAGGAAGATCTTTGAAGCTGTCGCTCAGAATAACTGCGAGGAGCTGGAGAGCCTGCTGCTGTTCCTGCAGAAGAGCAAGAAGCACCTCATGGACAGCGAGTTCAAAGGTGACCCAGAGATAACGGTGTTCCTGGGAGAAGCCCGGTGGCAGTGCCTGCTCTGACCCTCTTTATTTTGCAGACCCAGAGACAGGGAAGACCTGTCTGCTGAAAGCCATGCTCAACCTGCATGACGGACAGAACGACACCATCCCCCTGCTCCTGGAGATCGCCCGGCAGACGGACAGCCTGAGGGAGTTTGTCAATGCCAGCTATACAGACACCTACTACAAGGGTGAGGGGGGGGGCTGGCAGTCTGTCCGTGGGCACCCCGTAGGGTGCTGTCACGCGTGGGCAAGCCTCTGAGCCCCTTACTCCCTGTCCCAGTTGCTGACTTGGCATCTCCTGGTCCTGAGTGCCCTGTGGCCCCCACCCACGGGATCCATCTGGTTCTGAGGTACCCATCTTCCGTTTTGTAGGCTCAGAGTTCCTTGCTGCTAGATGTCAGCCTCTCTCTGGCCTCTCTCTCTGCCTCTGTTGCTTCCCTTGGGTAAATTTGACTCCTCCAGCTCCCAGTCTGTGTCCTCTGTTCGCAGGGGTCTCTACTCCTGCTGTAGGGAGGCATGCTGCCCATGCCTCTTTTGGGGATCCTGGCCTGGCCTGATGGTGGGAGTCACCTGGCACTTTCTGCCCAGGCCCTCTTCTGGCAGCTGTTTGGGCACCCCTGCAGGACTGTGTGCACAAGCCAATTGCAGGTGTGTGCCCCCCACAGGCCAGACGGCGCTGCACATCGCCATCGAGAGGCGGAACATGCCACTGGTGACCCTCCTGGTGGAGAACGGGGCAGATGTCCAGGCTGCGGCCAACGGGGACTTCTTTAAGAAGACCAAAGGGCGGCCTGGCTTTTACTTTGGTAGGGAGACCATGTGGTGGACACTTGGCGTTTTGACAGTTGCTAAGGTGGGGGCTGGTGTGGGACATTGAGGCATCAGATGGAGGGAGTGGAGTTGGGTGGTCTGTGGACTAAACCGTGTGCCCATGTTGGCGGCAGGCGAGTTGCCCCTCTCCTTGGCTGCGTGTACCAACCAGCTGGGCATCGTGAAGTTCCTGCTGCAGAACTCCTGGCAGCCAGCAGACATCAGCGCCCGGGACTCGGTGGGCAACACGGTGCTGCACGCCCTGGTGGAGGTGGCCGACAACACGGCCGAAAACACCAAGTTCGTGACCAGCATGTACAATGAGATTCTGATCCTGGGGGCCAGACTCCACCCGACACTGAAGCTGGAGGAGCTTACCAACAAGAAGGGGCTGACACCCCTGGCTCTGGCCGCCAAGAGCGGGAAGATTGGGGTATGGAGGGGCTTAGTGCCTGGGCTGGCATGTGGAGGGGCTGCCTGTCTCGCTGTGCATATCTGGCATCTCCACCCAGCCCCAGTGCTGTCGCCCCGGCCTGCAGGAGCAGGGAGGGGGCGGTGAGAGTGAGCCAGAGAAAATGGGAGATACAGAACAGAGCCAGCACTGCACACATGGCTGCTTCTGATTTCCCCTCCTACCACCTCCATAGACAGGGTGGGTGTGGGGTGCTGGGCCTGGGGATGGGGTGGGTTGAGCTGTGGATGAGACTGAAAATGGTGTTATAGGTGTTTTTCAAGGAAGGCAGGACTTTTGGGTGATAGAGAGGGTCCCAAGGCAGGAGTTTGGGGTAGGGCAAGTCCAAGCCCAAACAGGGGCCGATGGATGCCGTCAGGCTGTGGAAGGCTGATGGTGGGGGTGGCTAGTCTGGCACTGGAGAGGAGAGGGCTACTCTAGTACCAGGGGATTCTGGAAGCAAGTCCTGGCTTATCCTTAGTCTCTTAGGATGAGGAGCCTGGCTTTTTTACCTTGCTTTAAGTCTTGGTTTTATTTTTTGGATTTTCTTTATTTCCTTCTGGTTTGAGGTTTTCAGTGGACCGCTGTAGTCCGTCACTGTGAGATGGGGGGGGGGGTGCTGAGGGACCAGGTATGATCAGGTGATGGGTTTGATGTGACAGGCTGATCTTGATGATGATGTGGGGCCACTGAGTAGGGGGGAGCTCTCCTGGGGCGGGGTGGGGTCTCCTCCTGGGCTGAAGCACAGTTATTCTCTGAGCAGAGCTAGTGAGGATGCAGCCTGTGGCTGGGCCCTGGGCTGGCCTCTAATTGGCTCCTGCACTGGTGGCAGGTCTTGGCCTATATCCTCCAGAGGGAGATCCAGGAGCCCGAGTGCAGGCACCTATCCAGGAAGTTCACCGAGTGGGCTTACGGGCCCGTGCACTCTTCGCTGTATGACCTGTCCTGCATCGACACTTGCGAGAAGAACTCGGTGCTGGAGGTGATCGCCTACAGCAGCAGCGAGACTCCTGTGAGCGGGCCAGCACCGGAACCCAGCAGGGAGGGCTTCTCTGCACCCCCGTCCTCATCCCAGGCCCCTGGCCAGCTCTGTTCATTCTTTCATCAGTAAAAACCTGCTGCCTGGGAATGGGGGTTTTGAGGGGGCAAGTCCTGCAACCTCATTTCCTGTTCATTCCCACAGAATGCCTTTCTTTACCAAACAATCAGTATATGATGATATTTGCATAAAAACTTAAATATCTCAGAAGCACAAAGGAAAAAAGAATCCTCCCTTATACCACCTAGACACAGGTAGCTTCATTTTGTCTGTATGGGATCATACTATACATCATGCCAAACAATTACGTTTTTTTCACTTTGGTATGTTTTGTAGACAATTTATATGAATCCACATGGGCCTGACTTATTGAAAAATATTGCTGCACAGTACTTCATTGTAGAAATGGGGAGCAAGTGTCCATAGAAGGACATTTTCTTTGATATTATATGCTGCGGGCATTTAGCACAGGTTTGAAATTTTTTTCTGTAAAGGATACCCAGAATTGGAATTGCTAAAGTGTTTCAATATTTTAACAGCAATTGCCAAATTGTCCTCCAAAATGATCACATCAATGCTCTTGCCCACTAGCCATGGGTACAGACCTACCCATGTCCTTGGAAACTGGGAATTAATACTCTTTTTTGTTTTTTATGAATTTAAGTCCACGGAGCCAAAAATGTTCTCTCACTGATGTCTTTATTCCGTTTTCTTGAGTACTGTGAGGTCCAACATGTTCATGCTTATCGGTCATTCACATTTCTTTGGTAGATTCCCTATCCTCTGCCTATCCCTCCTCTACTGCCCTGTTTGTCTTGTCCCTTTGGGCCTATAGCCCCAGGCAGAGGTATGGGTGTGAGGTGTGCCACAGGCTGACACGGGAGTTTGAGAAGTTTTCTGGGGGTGGGGAGCCTCACTTCTGTCATTCCCCTTAGAATCGCCATGACATGCTCTTGGTGGAACCACTGAACCGACTTCTGCAGGACAAGTGGGACCGATTTGTCAAGCGCATCTTCTACTTCAACTTCTTTGTCTACTGCCTGTACATGATCATCTTTACCACAGCTGCCTACTACCGGCCTGTGGAGGGCTTGGTAGGTCTGGGGTTCAGGGCTCAGAGGGGTGAGGGGTGAAGGGAGTGGGTATTTCTGTGTGACTCCCAAGATACTAGGCCCAGGCTGGGCCCTGGACTCCTGGCTCTACTCGAGATGGAAGGGACACTTGGGTCCCTCTGTGTTCAGTCTTTCCTCCCTCACACAGCCTGGGGGCCCACCCAGCTGCTATTCTCAGCTTCAATCCTTTAGCCTCCTGGTTCTGTGAGGTTGAGCATGCGGGAGGTAGGTAGCTGGGGTCCTTGGTTACGAGGTGAGCACAGTGTCAGATACAGGAATTAGGGCCCCAGAAGCAGCTCTCACCTGGACTGATGTGTGCAGGGTCATGAGACGGGGTAAGCCCTGAGTTACCTGCCCACTTTTGTTCACACACTTGCTCATGATTTGTACCCCGTACACATACTTTTGAGGACTACTGTGCTGTACCCTGGACCATCCACCAAGTCAGTTTAACACCAGGCTTTTTCCTCTACTGGAACCTGTGGATTCCATCAAATTTCTGCATTAAACTCTGTCTATTTAATATCCAAAGAGGTAATTTGTTGTCCTTATTGCCTTGCTTGTAAATTTCATTAAAAAAATCAAATTAAAAAAATCAAATTCCTAGGTGAAACCTGATTTTTAGCCACCTGCTTAATGGCTTCATTTGAAGAGAAGAGAAACATGCTAATAAGTCAAGCAAGTGAGCTAGTGTTGAAGAAACATTGGGGTAGACCGAAAGGAAACCCACCCTAGGAAATGATGGCTGAGACACGAGTGTGTGGGACGTCTCTCCCTCCATGTTCCAGCCCTGGGAGACCAGGGCTTCACTGTGGGTGGTGGGAGCAGAGGAAGCAAACAGTATTGGTTGGTGAGAGGCTCTCTCTGCACCTCCCAGCCCGGGAGACGTCAGGGCGCTTGTAAGGATGCTCTATTTGGTGCCTGGAGGCTGCCACTTTGGGAATCAGGTTGACAGAGGGCATCCTTGCAGGCGTGCCCATAATAACTGCCTTTATTTATGTCTCTCTTGATGGAGACTGAGCCACTCAGGCGGGGGCTGGGCCTTAATCCTAGGGCTTGGCACCCAGGTAAAGATTGGGCAGATGATGAATGAACGAGTGAAAGCTGTCACTATCTTCTCTGCACCTTACAGCCCCCCTATAAAATGAAACACACCGTTGCAGACTATTTCCGGGTCACTGGAGAGATTCTTTCTGTATCAGGGGGAGTCTACTTTTTTTTCCGAGGGGTAAGTGCTCCTTCCCATATTGTGAGTTTATCTTGCCACCTACACAAAAAGCTGGAGATTCACTCAGTGCTCACTCACTTTTTAATTCATTGGGCATATGAGAGCCCGAGAGATGCACAGGGGAAGGGGAGAGCCCTCCAGGCATTCAGACTGGGGGGTGGGCTCTACCCCGTGGTCCCTGAGAGCCCAGGCAGTCATGTTTGAAGACTGACAGTCAAGGTTCTCCACGGAATGAAATATTTAGAAAAGACACAGTGGAAGCCTCTTCAGTGACAAATCGGGACTGGTACTTGCTTAATTCTTCAAAACCAGTTTGTTAAGGCTCAGGACAATGGGAGACATGCTTACCACACTGGAGCCGTTCCATTTTAATTGAAGGCTCTTATATGCATGCTCATTATTTTAATATCTGAGCAGTCTTTGCATGTGGGACCCACTGAGAGATGAGAATTTGGAATTTGAGATAATTATGAGTCCCTCCCAGTTTTTTTCACCAATGTTATAACCCAATTATTTTAGTAATTTATTTTAAATGGCATCTTTTCTATTCGTTGGACTGTTTTCATTGTGTTATTTCACTGTTGTGATTCTTGACCCTCATAGTTTATAGTCCAATTAAGCACAAGCCACCACAGCAAGTGCAGTAGACAGAGGCAGTCTTGATCAAAACAGGATTAGCTGGTGGGAGGGAGTGTGTGGGTGGCCTGGAGGGGCATCTGCCAGTGTTTTCAGGGAGTGGAGAGCATGGTTAATCTGGGGCATTAGTTCAGGGGAGACTGGTTATAAAGATCTTACTGTAATGCTTCCATAAAGACATTTAGGAAAAATCCCTTATAAATTAGAAGAAAAAGTCTCCTAATTCTGTCAGTTAAGTGATTGATAGCATTTTGGTGATTTTCCTTCCTGTCTTTGCTTCTCATTCCACTCTATATTTTTAAAATCCCCCTGGATTGAGTCACGCATTAACCGGTTAGCCTGACCCGTGCATCTCCACTCCTGTCTTAATCTCTACATTATGGCACTAGTGTCCCAGCAAACTGGCATTCATCTCACCATGAAGCCACATCTAACCATTTCTGGAATCTTCCTCTGTCTACTTACCTGCAGATTCAATATTTCCTGCAGAGGCGGCCATCTCTGAAGACCTTGTTTGTGGACAGCTACAGTGAGATGCTTTTGTAAGTGACTGACTCTAATGCACAATAGCAGACAACATCTCTCGGCCAAATCCTGAATTTATAGCAACCAGCTCTTAGCTTGCTTTCTTACATCCGGCGGGCCTGGAACATAGTAGGTCCTCACAAGCATGTTGGGCAAATGATGGTGGCACTCAGTATGTGAATGACCACTGAGGGGCCAGGCCATGAGATATATACCAGGTGGTAGGAAATGACACTCTTGTTCTTGTCCCTTTTCCCCATCCATCTGGATTCACTGACCTGGCTCTGGACTACTGAGATGAAATACACATGACTGCTGCCTTCGAGGAATTGCCCATCTTTAGGGCAGGGTTTCTCAGTCTTGGCACTGTGGACACTTTGGATCACATTATTTTTTGTTGTTGTTGTTGAAGCGGGGCTGACCTGTGCACTGTAGGATATTTAGCCACATTCCTGGCTCTACCCACCAGATGTCGTAGTCCTCTCCCTTTCCCCTGGTCTTTTTTTTTTTTTTTT
>PVIJ01006920.1:0-87278 GCA_004024925.1 Scalopus aquaticus | reverse complement strand
GAGGGGATCTGGTGGTTCTTTCTTCTCCTTGATCAGTCTTTTTAGCTTCTTTCCAAGTTCTACTCACCCGTGAGGGTGTTAGATTTATGTAGCGTTTCTGGATCTTCTCTGGGTTTGGCTGATGTCTCTTTATAGGCAGCTTTTCTTTTGGGAGAGTTGATACTAGCGTCCCTTCACCGCCATGTTGATGACGTCACCTAATCTGCATTTTAATACCATCTCCACCAGATGCTAACTTTTTTAATCTTGACTAAAAGATGCTCACAGTGAGCAGCAATATCCTTAAACCTAAAAGAATTACTAATCCTTCATAATGACCATGGAGAATTAGATGAAATACCAACAGAGTGACATGTACACAATGTGCTCAGAATGGATTCGTTCTCAGAGTAGCCACATTTCCTGTGTCTCCTACAACCTTGCCAGGGGCCCTCAAGGTCCTCTCTTATCGTCAGCACAATTCTACATTATTAAAGAGCAGTTTCTCTAGTCTGCATGTGTCTATCCTTAAGGCATTAGCAGTAGAATAGCAGTTTTGCCCTGAGTTAGATGCCCCCACTGCTACCTGCCTCACAACTCTGAGATGGGTATTATTAGGTCCCTTTAATTGACTCTGACAGACTCATGTACCCATTCTCCCAGGACTAGAACATTCTGTGCCTTACCTTCCAGATTCTAGAATCCTATAGACAGTCACAGAGAGGCTGCTAGCCCAGCAGGGCAAGCGCCCCACCACCCTCTTGGCAACAGATGCCAGGGCCACAAGAGAAAAAGGATAAATTGTTTTGGCTGCCATCTTGGACAAAAGCTGCTAATTCTAATCCTCAGGGAGCTGAAAGGTCAGAGTCACTCTAACTCCTCACACTAGAGAGAGAGAGACCCATTTAAATATTTCCCTGAAGCCATATTTGAAAATGTTGATAAGGACAGGCCACAGAAGACTATATAAGATTAACCAGCCATGGATCACAGAAGTTGCTGGTTCAGAGTTTCAAACCCATTTGGATCCTGACTCCTAGCAAAACAAAGGAGGTAACTGCAGGCTGACAGCAGACTGACTATTTAAAAGGTTTACAGTCCCTGCTGTTTCTGCTCTCACATGGTTTCCTATCTTCAGGACATTCAACCAGGTTAGATCTCAGATCAAGTAACTGTTGTATTTCATCTGGTCATCAAGAAAGACAGGCAAATGTGTAGTGAGGTGACTTGGAGAAACATGTCCTCCAAAGGCTAGGGGTTTTTTTCCCATCTATTCTTTTGAAACCTAACGCTATAGAATTTGTCTGACTAAAGAAATTTATCTGAGCTGGGATACTTGTGCCTCACACTCACAGGACCTAAAAGACAAAAGTAAAACCAACCCATGAATGTAGCATCATTTTTAAAAATTCTCTTGGCAATCCTTTATAAGTCATTAAGTGAAAAGGGAAATATTGTTTCTAAGATAAAAATGAATGAACCTACAAAGCAGCAGTTGGTTATGGGTCAGTAACTGCAGCCTTGTGATGGAATGAACCTGTCACTTCTTTGCCACCTGCATTCAGAGAGGTAGGTACAATCCATGGTGTCTCTACTAGTATTTTTTTTCTCAAGGTGAGAGGGTCTTTGATTCATAGATTTAAACATGTGTTTGTGCCATCACAGAGGTTCAGAAGTAATGAACACCATATTTAGTATAAACAAGAAAAGCAGACCCTCAAGATGTTCTGAACCCGCACCTGAGATGTAACCATGAAATTCCCTTTACTAAATTATTTTACTGATTATAAAGGTAATATAGTCTGTTTGTAGAAAAGTTGGATCAGAAAAGGTTTTAAAGATTACAAAAGAATTACCTCATAATTCAAATAAGCACTATAAATCTTTAGTGTACTTTTTTCAGATACTTTTCTAAGTGTGTGTTTATGTGTGTGCTTGGACAATTTAGAACATAATATATAAGCCAATTTTATATTGTGTGTTTTCCACTCAATATAATATTGGGAGAATCTTTCCATATCTTAATTCTTCTTGAAAATAACTTCAGTGTCCACAAGATATTTTATAACTATAATTGGTTTAATTATTGTTTATATAAACATTTAAGCTGTTTTTACTTTTATCATAAAAACATTTATTGTGAAATACAGTCTATATAATTTTTGTCCCTATTTTTTAATCTAACTTAGAGCCCTAAGTACAAAGCGGAGTGGACAAAGCAACATGACCAGTTATAAAGCCCTAACTATATAGTCAAACTGCTTCCAATATTATGTATCAACACACATTCACCAGCATTGGGTAATACAGCACTCATAAATTTTTGCCAACTTGCCAGTTTAAAGTATTTTACTAGAATTAAATTACATTCCTTAACGGCCAGTGAAAGAATTTCTAGATTTTTCATTCTTTGCCCTCATTCCTAAAATCGTGTGAGCAGACCTTTGTTTGTAAAAGCTATTTCTATAACAATGGTTCTATGTTACACTTGATGTAAATATTGCTCCGGTGTGTCCCATCATTATACGAAACATACTGAAATCATTACTTTTGTCCTGTATTTTATACTCTTAAGTTTTGCTTAAAATGCTCTACCCCATCTGTTACTCAGTATATTTTATTTCCTTGTTTTCCTGTTTTTGATGATGGTTTTACTACAATTGGATTTGGGTTTTGTGGGTTTTTTTTTTGGGGGGGGTGATGGCCTAAAAAGACTATTTTAAACAGTATTTAGCGAGTTGTTGAAAAATCTTTTATGAATTACATATAACCTCTTAAATATTATTTTAACATAACCTCCTTTTAAATTTGATCATATTTATTTCTTATTGAGTACATCAGTTTTGTTTATAGTTTTAAAATACAAAAAAAGTGTTTGACATTATTTATAGTCTAATATTTTTCTGCTGCCTCATGTAATAATTTCTTCAGTCAATCTGTTCTGAACATAACTGGTTGTTTTCTTAACTCCTGCAGAGTTCTCTTCTTTCTTTCTTAATTTTATACAGTTTTTTTCTTCTTTCTTAATAGTATATCAACCAGGTATTTCAAGGATGAAATATGTTTTCTTTTTCATTTTTATTCCTTCATAAGCATTTAGAGAGTGTGGAGAGCTATAAGTTTTACCTTTAGGATAAAGTCTATGTCAAAATGCTAGACTTCAACTCCTCTATGCTATTCATTATTTTTCTATTTTATACATAACAAAGTCAAGGTGCAGTAAGACCACGGGTCTGTACACATCACATGACTACCAATCAGAGAAAACAATGAAAAATTAGTCACCTCCTTACCTAAAAAGCATCTACTTTCTAAATATATCCTGGGAATTTTTCAGTCTTCCTTTCCTAGATTTTAATTTGCAAAATGCCACTGAAACCTAAACATGACAGACGTTCTTCAAATAAAAAATTCTAAATTTTCTAAAATTCTAAAGTTTCAAATAAATTCTAAAGTTTCAAATAAATCCAAATAAATCATCCTTCTTGTTTTTTTGATGTTCTTAGACAGTTCTGCTTAATATAGTGAAAACACGCAATCCTAATTGCCAGGTATATCTTGCTGGAGCCTCAAATTTCACTCATTGTAGTGTTTTCCTGAAACATGAGCCTATCTGCATCAACCCTAAGTTCCCACTGAATTCACCTCATAGTTCATATTCACTCTGAAGCAAGTTAAAGAAGAATAACCCTCACAGCTGACGTTACCAACATAAGTGACTAGAGGACAGATACAGGGGAGCAGACACTCATAAGTTCAAATTCCTGCCTCTACTTACAGGTCCTCTTTTAACCCATTTTTTAAATGGAGGGAAATGTGGCAATTGTTGGGACAATATCATCCAGGTACAATTATAGAAAAGAGGTCTGGCATGTCAACAGTCATTCTAGTTGTGCTTGTATGTATAAATCAATATGAGTGTGTGCGTGCATGTCTGTGTGAAAGAGAGAGAGAGAAGAGGGATGGTGTTCATTATGTGGCTAACATTATGACCCAACTTTAGGTCATATCTGGTTTATCTGCTGGGGATTCTGTCTTACAGAAAATAACCCAAATACGTTATCTGTTTGATCAAACTGTACCAGCTACAACTGCAGTCCCTGTGCTGTTCACAGATAATCAAGCATCTCAGTACCAGGCTGGCTTCATGGAACAAATAAACAATGTGACGGAGTTCATCCTTCTTGGTCTGACACAGAACCCAGATGTGCAGAAACTGTTGTTTGTTGTTTTTACTGTCATCTACTTCCTCACTCTGGCAGGAAACCTCCTGATTGTAGTGACAATTAACACCAGTCCATCCCTGGGCTCCCCCATGTATTTTTTTCTGTCTTTCTTATCCTTCATAGATGGCTGCTGCTCTTCTACCATGGCTCCCAAAATGTTATTTGACTTACTTGCTAAAAAGAAAACTATTTCTTTTCATGGGTGCATGACTCAGCTCTTTGCAGAGCATTTCTTCGGAGGAGTTGAGATCATTCTGCTCACAGTGATGGCGTATGACCGCTACGTGGCCATCTGCAAGCCTCTGCACTACACCATCACCATGAACAGACGAGTCTGTGGCTTTCTGGTGGCAGTGGCCTGGGTTGGAGGATTTCTTCATGCTCTCATTCAAATTATTTTTATACTCTGGTTGCCCTTCTGTGGCCCCAATATCATTGACCATTTCATCTGTGATCTCTTCCCTCTGCTAAAGCTCTCCTGCATTGACACTCACATCTTTGGACTTTTTGTTGCCGCCAACAGTGGGCTAATGTGCATGCTCATTTTTTCTATTCTCATCACCTCCTATGTCTTCATCCTCTGTTCCCTAAGAGCCCACAGCACCGATGGAAAGTGGAAGGCCATTTCAACCTGTGCTTCACATGTTACTGTCGTCATCCTTTTCTTTGTACCCTGTATATTTGTGTACCTTCGACCCATGGTCACCTTCCCCATTGATAAAGCAGTGGCTGTGTTTTATACAGTGATAACACCCATGTTAAACCCATTAATCTATACTCTCAGAAATGCTGAGGTGAAAAATGCCATGAGGAAGCTCTGGAGCCAAAGTATAATCTTGGGTTACAATTCATGTGAAAAGAAAAGCTAAAAACAAAATCATAAATTCATATTTGAAGGATAAGCTGATTAGTAGCAAGGATAATTATCTCAAAGTCAGAGAATGTGACACTAAGCATAGTTTGTTCCTTTGCATTCCAGAGCTCTAATGATTCCTCTTTCATAAAGTATCAATATTTGATTAAATGATGGTTAAAGTCTTTTCCACCTCTATGCAGTTACAAATCAAAAAGACAAGGTTAATTAAAATAACAATGTTACAATGTATGGAAAATCTGAGTTTATATATTCTGTAGAATAATTCTCTGTAAAAGTTCAAGTATTGAATAATCAGTATAGCGAGTAATTAAAATATTTAACAGAAAGGCATAGCAGCTAAGTATTTTGTTGAAAATATATAGCTTTAATCTAACTACTATAGTCAAGGTACATTAATTATCCTGAGAGCTAGAGATAACCAGGAATGAATCGGTTTGAGAGATGAGTAAGGCAGGACTCATCCCAAGCCAATGTTGTTGCACAGTGGCAATTCCAGGAGACACAATTTGTGTTCTAAACTGGGGCTGTCCCAGAATAAATAATTTTCCTGACTAAAGGCAATAAGGTATATAAAGCCCTCCCAGGTACAGGCTCAGAGCTTGCAAAAGACTCCTCAGGCAGAAGATAATTTGTGGAGAAGTTTTTTGGTCAAAGACATAAAAAGTTACTTATATTGGCTGAATGTGTGTCTTAGATAATACAAAGAAAGATATCTAGTACAATAGAAAGAGATGATATCTGAGTAACTGTGACAGAAAGTATGCACATACAAATTTGAACTGAAATGTCCTATCAATCCCAAACCAATGAGATAGTAAATAATATGATATAGACACCATGTAATTTTAATAGAAAAAACCCAGATAAAATTAAAAAACACAAAAGTAAGTGGAAAGATATCCAGTGTTCACGATCCTTGACTTGCTTTTAATACTCAATGTAGTTAAGATGACCATAGTAATAGTGCATTATGAATGCAAACCTATCAGTTCCCCAAAGGCATTTTTCACCAAAAAAAGCAAAAAATAATCCTAATATTAGTTTGGAATCACAAAATGGCCAAAATAATTCTGATAAAGAAAAAAAAATGCTGGAAGCATCCCACTTCTTGATTTTAAACTATATTACAAAGCTATGAGTAATTAAAATGGGATGGTATGAGCACAAAAACAGTCACACAGACCAATGAAATAGAGTAGAGACCCAGAAATAAACCATATAAAAAGTATAATCAATTGGTCTCAACAAGTGTAGCAAGAATATGAAATAGGAAATAGAGAGTGTCTCCAATAAATGATGCTGGGAAAATGGAAGTCACATGCAAAAGAATAATATTGAACCCCTATTTTACACCATACACAAAAATCATCTCATGTGGATTAAAAACGCAAATGTAAAAACTAAAAGTGTCCAAACCCTGAGGAAAACTTGACAGGTAAGTTTAATGATATAGAACTGATTGATTTTGGGAGTACAACACCAAAAGAACAGGCAACAAAAACAAAAATAGAAACTGGGACTGCAAACAAATGGAAAAGCTGCTGTAACCTAAGGAAACAACAGAGTGAAAAGGCAATCTATAAAATGCGAGAAAATGTTTGCAAACCATATATTTAATGAAGTTAATATTGGAAATTAGAAAGAACTTGCAAAACTCAGTAACAAAAATAAGTCATTTTTTTTAATACACACAGGACTTAGACATTTCTGTTGGTCATGTTTACAGAAAATGTAAATATAATTGATTAGTTAAAATGATAAATTTTGTTACATATATTTTTCACATAAAAATATCGAGAGGGACAAAGTAAAGTTGGCAGAAAAAGAGGTGCAAAATTAGCTGATGAACACAAAGCTGAAGATTGTGTTTCCCTTTCTGGTTCAGTAGTGTTCCACTTTTGTTTAAGGTAAAGAATGAGAAGAAAGAGAGGTGATTCTGAGAAGAGTTGCAGTTAGATCGTCATCATCTCAGAAGCTGAGGGAGAGAAGATTACAGTGGAGCCTCCTTTCTATACTTTTTCTATTCTCTCTCTCAATGTCTTTATCCTTGAGTACTTAACTAAGTGTGATTTTTCTCAGTGACTACTGTGAGAAAGCATAGTACTTAACTCTAATTTTAATGATTCCCTTCTGTAGGATAGAAAGAAAAGTTGTATTCCCCAGAATGTTTAATGAGAATCTGTCACTTAGCTAGTCATCCTAAAGGAAGTTGTTATGTCTATGATTTTAAATCATTCAATATTTGTTAGCTGAAAATCCTGCCATTTAAGCACCCTTAGTCACTAGTGACATAGTCACAACTTCCTGGATAATGTGACCCAAAAACTTGAGGACTGGTACCTCCAGTTTCAGGCCAACCAGACCACCAAAAGCAGTCATGCTTTCAGAGAGAAATGTATTCTCCGAACTCTGAATTATGCCAAAAGCCACTACAAGGTCACCAACATAAACCTAAGCAACAACGCCCTATAATAAACTTTCCACTGTACTCCACCCAACTGTCATCTTAAACTATAGCTAGAGGCAGATGTTGAACCAAAGTTCAACTGCATGTCTAAGGCTGGCCTCTAATGATGTTTGTAGATGCCAAGTGAAAGTAAATGGAAGACGTTAGTTGATGCTTAAGCAAAGATTGCACTGGGCCAATTACTAACCCTCGGAAGACCTCAGAGGCCAGTGCATTCCCAAATACTGCATGTTGTGAAAGGCTACTTAAACATTTTTCCAGAGTAAATGGAGAATTATTACCAAGGACCTTTAAGTAAATGACAACAGCAGAGCCATGGGTCAACAAGATGAAGATTTGTTGGGGAGACACTGCTGTTTAGTGTAGGTCAGAAGTAAGGTTTAAACCAGGAATAAAAGGAATTCTCTCCACATTGCTCAATGTCTTTGTGGAAAACAAAATTTTGGCAGAATTGATTTGAGAAAATAATGACTAGTTAAGTGAGTCTGATGTACTTTTATACATAGTTTAGTTTCATATTGTAGCTCTTCCCGATTTAAAGGATTTTTCATTGTTGCCATTTTAATTTGAATTGAACATAGTTCTAACTGGAAAAAAATTGCTTTAAAAATGAGTTTAAACTTTCATAGGAAAGAAAATAACTGAGTAAAAAATAATATCCTAGAGCTCTGGAAGAAAACAACTCATTTTCTGAGTAAATTCATGCCAACCAAAATAGTCTAAAGGTCCAAGACTGGGAAAGTAGTCTAGAGAGGTGAGAACCCCAGAGTTCCACTATTAGTTCATGGATTCCATTTGCAGCTCTGTGGCCTCTGTCCTGGGGGGAAGCAAACAATGACTCTGCTTAGTCTGAAAACCGAGGAATCCACTATCAACTAGATCCAGGTCAGTGACAGCAAAATCTTTGTTCACAAATCTGATGCTTAATCAATTTATTTTTGCTGACATCATTTTTTGTGTCTAGATTCTGTGAAACAAGGTTATTATTTCTCTAGAAAGAAATGTGCATGCAATGCCACAAAAATATAAAAGAAAGAAAGCATTATCTTTAATGTTGACAGAAGGCAGGCTACTAAAAACCATTAAATATTAGGATTAGCATTTATATCTCACTAAATAGATCAATTTACAGATTTGTTTGCTGATTTCGAATTCTTTCTCCTTTTCATGATTTTCAAATCACCCTACCGAAATTATAATTGGCGGAAACAAATGTCCTAAAAATGATTAATCTCATAGACACCTTCTAGAAAACGCATGGAGAGAGGAAAAAACTCAGAGACCGAGATTTTCTGAAAACTAAATTATCTTTCTTCATCGTTATTGAGATAAAATGGTCATAATGCTGACTTCTCAGTCCAGAAAATTTGGATTAAAAATATGTAAATGTGTTTTTTGACAGGGATTTTAATCATAAAAGAAGAAAGAGAGAGGGAGAAGGAAAATATATTATGATGTTTTATAACAGTATGAACTAACTCTTGAAAATCCAAGTACAGATCATACCCAGAACACACTGACATATGCTCAATATTTCCACTAGTTAGTAATGAAAACTTTTCAAATTCATCTAAATTGATTAAAATTTGATTTAAAAATTGATTTGCCAAAAGGGAGAATACATTGTCTCAGGTTATCCTAATATTCTGTCTTCTCAATAAGAAACACAGGGACATTTCAAAATTCATTTCATTTCAATTACAATGAGATTAGGATTATATATCTAGTCCTGAATATTATGCACTATGTGCTGAAAGATTATTTGCACAGAATATTCATTTAAGAAATACCGAGAGTTTTTCAGGGGTCATTGAACCACTTACAGGTCCGCATCCAAAGATATTGAAAGAACGAAATGAAAGACTCATGTTGAACCAGATACAACACTCAGGGCATTAGTGAATGCTCTTCAGTAAGCTATTAAAATAATAACAGCTATAATGATAAAAGTTCCTTGGAATTTAAAATGAAAAAAGGTTCCATCTTAAGACAGTCTTTGTGTGTGTTTGTGCATCCCTTTGACAGAAAAGAGTAATAGCTCAGGAAACAGAGATGATATAAATAAAGGATTAGCACTGATACATGACAGACTTATTTTTTTGTCTGAAATTTTTACTTTTGTGTTGGTATTAATTAAAGTCCTATAATTGACAAAATCCATATTCTTACCATTTTATCATCATACCAAGATTAAATGGGTAAATGGTGTATAAACTGCTTTAGCATTCTACTTGCAACATTCATTTCCATTTATGTTTGATTTGGTTTTCTCAGGGGTAATTTTTTGGAAATATTCATAAAAGTGGAAATACAGGTCAAAATATAAATAACTATAAAAACTGATCAAATGTTTTCCAGAGGGAAAATAGACAATTTTAAAAACTACCTATAATGTACTATCACTATGTTCATACCACTGCCACTAACGTATTCATCATCTCACATTTATCCTTATTTTGATGGGAATATATAGTACCTAAAGTTCTTTGAATTTTAATCATTGGTCATACTGAACATTATTCCTTGTGATCACTGTTCTATTTTTCTAAATATATCAATACTACTTACTGATAAACAATAGTCATCTTTTGTGATACATGACTGACTTTTAAAAGGAAGTTCTGATCATGTGACTATTATAGTTGAGTCATTAGACACATATAACTTCAAAGAAATTGTAAGAGATGAAATTGTCCCAAAACATGAAAGAAAGCCAAGTATAAGATTTTTAAAGCTAGCAAGTTTGGAGATGAATAGAAGTTAACATTTGTAGTAACATCTAGATTTTTGTATGGTATTTGTAAGATTTTGTCACTATTCAATTACTATGAGTAGGAGAAATTCAACTTTCTTCCATTCTTCTTTAATACTATCTGCTAAATGGTTGAGTTGAGTAAAAAGGGTATATCCACCAAATTCTGGGACCAGGATATTTAGGCAATGAAATATTTTACTATTAAATTTAAAATATCATAATCAAGAAATACTGTGATCTTTCTAGATGGACCACCAGGTCACAAGCCAAGCTGAACCAATGCAAAGAATGAACAATGTAACAGAGTTCATCCTACTGGGTCTGACGCAAAATCCGGAACTGCAGAAACTCTTATTTGCTGGGTTTTTAATCACCTACTTGATTACTCTGGCAGGTAACCTGCTCATCTCTATCACCATCTTCCTCACCCCAGCACTGAATTCTCCCATGTACTTTTTTCTGTACTATTTGTCCATCATAGATGGTTTCTACTCATCTTGCATAGCTCCCAAAATGATCTTTGGCTTGATCTCTGAAAAGAATGTCATATCCTTCAATGGCTGCATGACCCAGGTCTTTGCTGACCATTTATTTGCTGGAGCTGAGATCGTCCTGTTAATTGTCATGGCCTATGACCGCTATGTGGCCATCTGCAAGCCCCTGCACTACATGACCATCATGAGGCGACCTGTGTGCATCTTCCTGGTAGGGACAGCTGGGGTTTTAGGGTTTCTTCATGGAGGAATTCAAATTCTACTCTTGCTCCAGTTGCCTTTCTGTGGCCCCAATGTCATTGACCACTTCATGTGTGATTTAACGCCCCTCCTGGAGCTAGCCTGCACGGACACTCACACTTTGGGGCCCCTGATTACTGCCAACAGTGGATCAATGTGTTTGCTCACTTTTTCCATGTTGCTTACTTCCTATATTGTCATCCTGCGCTCCCTGAAAAAACACAGTGCTGAGGGGCGCCGCAAGGCCCTGTCTACCTGCGCCTCTCATGTCACTGTGGTCGTCTTATTCTTTGTACCTTGTTCATATCTGTACCTAAGACCCATGACCTCCTTCCCCACTGACAAAGCTGTAATGGTGTTTTGCACCACAGTAACTCCTATGTTGAACCCCTTAATTTACACCCTCAGAAATTCAGAAATGAAAAATGCCATGAAGAAAATCTGGGGTCATATAATGAATTAAATTAATAAATCTTGTAGTTCAGGAAAAAAATAATTTAGTGCTATTTCATAGAGATTTATTCTCCTTCTTAATATGTTAAAATTAAAATAATCAACTATCTCATCTGCATCAAGTGGAGAGTAGGGTATATACCCATTACTGATATACCCAGGACTGATATACCCATTAAGGTACAGTAGACACAGTGTCTGGAGTCCAGGATAATTTTAGAAGCTGCTGAAATCTTTTAAAATCTAAATATCTTTTAAAGTAGGAAGAAAAATGAATACAGTTGACATCCAACTTTTTATATAGTAATCTTTACACAAATACATTTAATTTACAGAAGAAAACAGATGGCATGGAGAAGGAAAGATGAGAAAGACAGGGTAATGAAGGGAAAGGTAAACAAAAATGTTGACAGTGACTATTCTAGATGATAAGCATACATATTCACACACACACACACACACACACACACAAACAAATATATACACAAAATACCCATTTTTATTTCTTATAATTCAGACTTCTTAAATTAAATGTACTTGGTAGTAAGATACTTTACGAAGACTCCAGAGTGGACACACCACTACTTTGGTAAACAAGACTACTAAGTAAGACCTTCTGGAAAGTCTCTTAAAATTGTAGAAAGCTGAACTTTACAAGTAATGCAAAGAAGAGAAAATGTAATCAATGTGAACTGTACACAGTTTAGTCAAATAATGAATTTACAGGCCCAAAATTAAAATTTAATAAATTTCTTTTATTTCAAATAGTGACGTTTCCTGTTAGAGATATACTGGGAAAGCAATATTTTTCTGTCCAAAGAAATGATCACTTTAGAAAATTATTCCTCAGCATTTTCATTTGAGCTGCAATTTTCTTTTACTTGATGCTAAAGAAAACAACAGAAAGCTTGAACTGAATGTTTATGAGGGCAACACCAGATGTCCAAGTGCTTTGGTATGGAATGGTGGACCTGGAAGAGTTCTGAATGGGTCATGTAGACCATCTCCAAATTTCATTGTTTAAAGTGAGTAAGCCCATGGCTGAAATTTTGTTTTTCACATTGAGGCAAAGCAAAAACTGGGAAGGTGCTACTGATTACAGAAACTCATGAGATAAAAGACTCTTACAACATTAGGAAGTGAAAACCCAAAGAGACACATTCATGACAAGGAACTGGAAATGTTCCTTTATGCACTTCTGTTAGCTGAAGAACCCTGTGCTATTGTGAATCTTGATTTTCCAATCTCTCCATGTTTATATGGTATGAAGAAGGATTATAGACTCAGAGAGAAAGATTTGGGGCAACTTTTCCAAAGTCAACTCAGTGACTCATGGCAAGTAGAGGCTAGAACTCAGGTCACTATTCAGTCCACCCGTGCCTTTCCAGTATAACCACCACCTACCACGCTCTACTATTTCTGTCCTTCAAAAACAAAAAAAAAAAAAAGTGATGAGGTACTCTAGGAAGGACCTCAGAGAAGGAGTAGCTGGCTTATTACCTTTGTTATCTGCTAAAAAAATATATTAGCACAGTCTCAAAGAAAATCTTTCACTTTCCACTAAAAAGTGTTATTTATAAATGTGGTGAGTATGTAGAAAAGAACAGTACTTTGTGCTTTCTATTTCACAGGGGAAAAACATTTCCCATCATAGGATGACCTGCTAAGCAGTTTTGGAGCTAACTTTTGCCTCATTCACAGGATAGAACAATGTTAATGTCATCACTTAATTGGGCCCTTTGAATATATTTTGGACGCACAAGAAAGGATATTAATTTTACCTCCAATAAGTACCCAATGTTCTCCTAAAATCTACATGGAGTCCCTTATTGCCAGGAGAAAGAAGAAGTTAGGATTTTCAGAAACTGATATTGGAAGGTCAATGTCTCAGGGAAATCTCTTGGCTAAACAACAACACAAACACAATACAATATATTTAGCATCTTCTGTGGTCTGAGCATGGACCAATTCTGTCATCTCCCTCCATAAAGCTGATGGAAAAATCTAACTCCTTTATCCTGCCCTCTACTGTGTGGTGACCTAAAAGATGGAGGAACTACAGGAAGAATGACCTGGATCACAGTTGCATTCCCACCATTTCAATTATTCCATACAGGTAATACCTAATCAAAGAACACATTGCCAAAGCCCAGGAACACCATAGTGCACACGACAGAAGATGGCCCTGAAAACATAGAACTAGAACTTAAATTATAAAGGGCAGTAGCCACCGCCATAACATACCAGGGGAGGAATCTAACAGAATCATGACAAAGGCAAATACACAGAATGGCTGGGATACTCATATATACATAGCTTTTGATGCTAATAAATATAGATAGGATATACATATCTAATACATATTCATTTAATTAGTAACTTTCCACCGCAAAATGTGTAACCCTTCACATTTCCAATTCTGTTTAGCAAAGGTGCACAGCAATGTGCAGTTATAAAGGAATTCTATTGTAAGTCTTCTAGAACTTGTTCCCTGAAAACTTTAAGAAAAAGTATCAAATTAAGGATTTGGTATGCTAAAAATTCATGTCACAAAATTCAGAGCCCACCCACAATGTTAACCAATCCTACTGTATTTCTGAATAAACACATCTTCCAATTAGTACCAAGGATAATAAAAACAAACTTAACTTTCCTCAAAATTACTGTGACTGTGTGGGAAGTATAATGTCTGAAGGAAAAATGTGTAACTTTAACTATAGTTTGCTCCCCTTGCATTCGTACCTTTAATGGATCTATATCTGTCATAAAACATCAATAAAGGATGAGTAAAATATCTTACAATTATAAGCCACTCTATGTATAAATCATAAACCAAAAGATATTTTAAATCAACATAAAAATGTTTCAACAGGTAGAAACTGGGTTTATTCATTTCATACAATAATTTTCTTTAAAACTTAAGGCACACAGATTACAAAATCATTACATCAGGTAATGAGAATATTTAAATCAACAGACCAGAAAGCTGAGTATTTCTATTGACAGTGCAGTTTTAATCCTAAGTACTGTAACAAAGGAGGTTATTATTTGGAGAGTTAGTGATCAGCCAGAAAGGAATGGGCTTTGATGAATGAGACATAAAGGCAGGACTCATTCCAATATGAATGTTACTAAATTGCACCATTAGTAGGCACCATTTACATAGTAATCTGAACTGTCCAGAAAAAATTATTTTCTTGAGGCATCAGAGGAGGACCCTTGTTTGATTCATGGAGGAATGACCGGAAAGTTAATCCTGAGGGCACAAAATTCATTGGTTACTGTGACTTGGGGCACCCCAGGTGGACAATTCAGAATAACAAGGACTGTACCAGAATGAAACCAAAATTCAGGTGTAAGTCTATATTAAAAAATGTGACTATAAGGTAGGCCCACAGAACTGGGAGGGGAGAGCTGAATGGTTCAGAGGAACACACCTTGATGGGAGGGGAAATTCACACAGAAGTTCTGGTAAAAGGACAAAGAGAGTGCCGTGGCCTGTATGCCCCACACCAAATCCCTGGAAATGGTGCTGAACTTTTGAAGCACACTAATTGCACCCAAACTACAGACACCTGGGACTGAACTCCAGAGAGGAGAGATATTGATGGTTCCACAAACATAAGCCAGATCCCCAACAATGACCACCAGAAATTGCACACCGCTTGGTCTCTCACCAATGCCCAGCTTCAGAAGCTAAAAGATAAGTGTCTGCACATATAGAAGCTCAGAATGACCAAATGACTAAAATCATATAAGGCTGGATAACCGTTTTTAGAATCTCATAGAACCACCTGCTAGAGAAGTAACATCAGACTTCTCAAAGGAAGCCCTATTGGCAAAGAGAGAATGGAATGACATAGTCATTACCTATTTCATATGTAAGTTCCATACTTACATATGGAATTGCCTGCCAGGTATACAGTATCCAGCAATATTTTCCTTCAGATACAAGGAAGAAACAAGGACCTTCCCACAAAAAGAAGGAAACGAGTCTGCAAACACAAGACCAACCCTCAAAGTAATGTTGAAAGGAGCTCTACTATCTATATTAAAGAAAAGAATAAAAACAACCAGACAAGAAAGAAAGAGTTGCTACCCTTCAGGCAGTGAGAAAGAAAAAAAGAAAAATAGCACCTGAAAATGCTTCTCTTTTATAACAAAAATGTAACTGGACTGAACTCCACAATCAAATGGCACAGAGTAGGTGAGAGGATCAGAAAATTAAACCTGGCTAACTGTTGTCTACAAAAGCCACATCTGGGTTCCAAAGATAAATATGTGCTCAGAAGCAATGGTTGGGAAACATACAACAAGCAATGGGACACAAAAAGCCAAGTACATTCATGCTTATATCAGAAAAACTAGACTTAAAGCAAACAAAGGAATAGATGTTACATAATGACAAAATGAACACCATATCAGAAAGACAAAACTTCTCAATATATATGCAACAAGTCAAGGAATATCAAAATGCATAGCAACTATGAAAAAAGACTAACAAAAACATAATAGTGGTAGGAGAATTCAATACTGCACTCTCATTGCTAGACAAATCAACCAGACATAAAAACAACAAGGAAACAGCTTAAGCAAAATAAGATTGTGCGGGTTTAATATGCAATTATAGTGCACTGTGACCAAAGAAAACTGAGTACACAACTTTTCAAGTGCACCAGGAACACTCACCAGGATACACCATATGTTGAGTTACTGAACAACTGCCCATGAATAAACTAAGATTGGAATCACATAAACTGTCTTCTGTGATCACAATGGTATCAAGAAGTCATGAGGGTCCACTTCTCAGAGTACCTCATTGCCTGAAGGGCAGCAACTCTTTTGAGTCCAAAGCACTGAGGAACAAGGGGTAGCCTAGGATGATCAGATCAATCATCCTTTGTCAGGTCCCTTGCCTGGGGGCTAATCTCACCTGAGCTCACTACCTGCGCTACAGTGTCTGCCTGAGCTCACCTCTTTGAGGAGCATGGTTCACCCTCAGCTGCTGATATCATGGGATTCTTCGCAGGGATCCTTTCCTGAGGGTGGGGAGTCACAAAGATCTCTGCTATGAGGGGTGCGGTCTGGAAGAGCTCACAACCAGAGAGTTCCTTCTAACATTTACGCAAACAAACATACTTCATCTCACTGTGTGCAGACTCAAATTAGTTAATTAGTTAAGTCCATGTACAATTACTGGAGATAGATACAGTTTATATAGAGAGATACATAGATACAGATATATATTTTATTTATTTATTTGTTTTACCACACCTTAAAAAAAATGCCTGGAAATGCAGTAGACTATGAGGTTTCTGTATATATCAAGGAATCTATCACATGGTACTCATGCCAGAGAAGTTTATATGTCTGTAATGTTCAAATTACTCATACTTTAAGCACTGGAAATCCAGCCACCTCTTTCTCAGACACTCATAATTTAAAAAATATTCTTCCAGAATAATCTGGATATAAACTTGAACACAGGGTTATCCAGTCTCAGGGCAACAATATCATTGAAAACAGTCATGTTTACTTAGAGAAATTTATTATCTTAATTGATTATAGTTGAAAGAACCCCATATCCTATTGTAGGTTCACCAGTGCAAACATGAGCAACAAGCCCTGTAATGAAGTTCCCAGCTGACCTTACCCAATCTCAATGTAGAGAATACCAGAGATATACATTTATCTTAAGCTCCAAAACTGCATTTATAAAACTGAGCTCTAATGATGTTTCTGGATGCCATGAGGGAAAAAAATAAATACTTTGGCTCATGATTTAGCAAAGCTCAGACAAGGCCAATTATTAATCCTCTGAGGACTTGAGAGATCAATGCATTACCAAACCCAATACTTCAGGAAAGTCTATTTAAACACTTCTCCTGAGTCACTGAAGAAAGAATTACACAGAAAGACCTTTAAGTCGATGACAAAAGCATAGCCATGTATCAACAAGCTGAATAATTGTTTGGAAGACTACTGCCACATTAACGTGAGTCAGACGTAAGGCTTATCAGAAATGCAAGGAATTCCTTCAACACTGCTGAACGTCTTTTTGGGAAACATACTGAGCAGGCTTGATTTCAGAAACAATGTCCCAAATAAGTGGGCTTGAATGACATATATTCTTTAGCTCCTTCGGCAAGCTCATCATGATTTCAGCAGTTTTTCACTGTTCCCATTATATTTAATTTGAATTGAATGTAGTTCTAAGAGATCTGATAAAATCCTGTTTTTAACATGTGTTTATCATTTGCAGGAATCCAATAAGCTGAGTAGAAAGTAAATTCTATCAATGGATATTTCCTAACTAAAACAATTCATTCTCTGAGAAAATCTGTATGTTATGGGAACCAAACAATTGGATAATGTCCAAGATTGAGGACGACATGTAGAAAGGTAAGAACTACAGTGTCCTTTCTGCTGGTTTTTGGAATAAATCTGAAGGTGTATGACATCTGCCTTAGGGATTAGAAAGCAGTATATGTACTCAAGCTCAAAATTGAGAAGTCTACAATCAACTAGATTCTGGTCAGTGATAACTAATTTTTTTCCTTAAATGTTAAGCTAATTAGCTTAATTTAGCCATTTTATTTTCACCAAAATTGTTTTTGTATTTAAATCTGTGAATATGAAGTCTAATCATTTTCTTTAAAAATGAATTTGAACATAATGATATAAATATCAAATAGAAAACTACATAGGAAGAATTGTCAGACAAGTTGCTGTTAAAAATTATAAATGTTTTGGATATTTATGCTTCACTAACTAGCCTAATTCTATTGACTTCTGCTTATATTTTTTAAAATTCTTTCCTTAACTTCTTTTTTTTAATATATATTTTATTGTTATTTATGTCTTTTACATTTTGTATTCCCCTTGGGTAACCCACCACCAACTCACCCGTGATCCATCTCCATGGTCCCTGTGTCCTTTTCTACTCCATTTTGTGCCTTTATCCTCCCCCCCATCCCCCCAAGTGTCTCTCTCCTTTTTGGTTTCCCTATAGTCCTGTTATAAGTGTAACCATTCGATATTTTTCTCTTTCTTTCTGGCTTGTTCGCTGAGTATGATCCCCTCTAATTCCATCCATGTTTACTTTCCTTAACTTCTATGTCACCATACTGAATTTGCAAAATAAATCCACTGAGATGATTTGCAAAATAAATTTGCAAAATAAATCCACTGAGATGATTAACCTCATAGTCACCGTAATGTCTATGGGAGCCAGGGATGCAGACTGAAAAAAAAAATGTAGATTGAACTTTCTAAATTCTAAAGCTTTGAAGTCATTATGATGAATTCTGTGGTCATACTTTTGACTAAAAACATAGAAGTATTTATTTTTTAGAAGGGAGGTAGTCAGAAGAAAAGAAGGGAATAGGAAATAAAATATTTAATGATCTTCTGTACATGGATTTTGAAAGTCCATGTGCAATCACTGGATATATTCAATATTTCCACCAGAAGCTATAAAAGCTTTCAATTCATTTTGATTCATTAAACTAATGTCCTGTGAAAAAACTGTATAGTCCCAGGTGGACTAACATCAGTCTTGTGTATAAAAACCTCAGTGGAAATTCATGACAAATTTCACTCTGCTTACAAAATGTGAGTAGGACTAAATATCAAATCCAGAGCATTATTCTATCTTATTAAAAAATCAATTTCACAGAGAATTCATTTAAGAAATATTGAAAACTCTGTTGGGTTCTTCCCCCTCTTCCAAAAAACAAACAAACAAAAGAAAAAAGTCACCTTAAACCAGACAGGACCTGGGTCTTTGAGAGAATACTCTTGATGAGTTCTTATGAATAGTTTGTCATTTTAAAGGGAAAAAAAACTGTATCTGATCATTCTGTATATCTGTGTGTACATTCATTTGAGAGAAAGGAATAACCTCACAGAATACTGTTGTATGAAACAGTAATGTTTCGTAACTTCATATTTCCAACAATTGAATTTTTATGTTTATAGACAATACATATTCATGCCAATCAAATGCAGGTGAAATATTAAATTAATTCTATTGATGAATTGGTCCCCAAAAGTGATATTTAGAACTTATAAAATCTGACTTAAAGAGTAAACCCATATTCATGACAGCAACTTTTTTTATGGTGCTACTGATTTGCACTACCCTGTTAATATCAATTAGAGATATCTAACGTCTTATATTATTCTTTTAATTATCTACAAAATAACAGAAATGTGTGGAAAGCGTAGCTCCAACAATCCTAGAAACCAGGTAATGGAATATATTACTATTGAAATGTCATCACTCAAAAATAACTGTCATCTTTCCAGATGGACCAAATGCTCACATACCAAGCTGAGTCTATGGAAAAGATTAGCAATGTAACTGAATTCATCCTACTGGGCTTGACCCAGAATCCAGAATTGCGGAAAATCTTATTTGCTGTGATATTAGTTGTCTACTTGATCACAGTGACAGGAAACCTGCTCATCTCAATCACTATCTTCCTCACTCCAGCTCTGGGTTCACCCATGTATTTTTTTCTAGCTAATTTGTCCATCATAGATAATGTTTACACATCTTGCATAGCCCCCAAAATGATCTTTGACATGATCTCTGAAAAGAATGTCATATCCTTCAATGGCTGCATGACCCAGGTCTTTACTGTACATTTATTTGCTGGAGCTGAGATCGTTTTGCTAACTGTCATGGCGTATGACCGCTATGTGGCCATCTGCAAGCCCCTGCACTACACGACAATCATGAGGTGACCTGTGTGTGTTTTCCTGGTGGGAACAGCTGGGTTTTTAGGGTTTCTTCATGGAGGAGTTCAAATTCTACTCTTGCTCCAGTTACCTTTCTGTGGCTCCAACATCATTGACCACTTCATGTGTGATTTAACGCCTCTCCTGAAGCTAGCTTGCACGGACACTCACACTTTGGGGCCTCTGATTACTGCCAACAGTGGCTCAATGTGTTTGCTCACTTTTTCCATGTTACTCACTTCCTATTTCGTCATCATGCGCTCCCTGAAGAACCACAGTGCTGAGGGGCGCCGCAAGGCCCTGTCTACCTGCGCCTCCCATGTCACTGTGATCACCTTGTTCTTTGTACCATGTTCATATCTGTATGTAAGACCCATGATTTCCTTCCCCATTGACAAAGCTGTAATGGTGTTTTGCACCACAGTAACTCCTATGTTGAACCCCTTAATCTACACCCTCAGAAATGCAGAAATGAAATATGCCATTAAGAAAATCTGGGGTCAAGTATTGAACACTGCAGATTAATAAATCTTGTAGTTCAGGAAAAAAAATTTAGTCATATTTCATAGAGATTTATTCTTTCTTAATATGTTAAACTTAAAATAATCAACTATCTCAAATGCATCAAGTGGAAGGTAGGACTGATATACCCATTAAGGTACACTAGCCTTGGCATCTGAAGTCCACTATAATTTTAGAAGATTACTTTTCTTAATATATTTTAAAGTAGGAAGAAAAACGAATATAGTTGATATCCAACCTTTTATATAGTAATCTTTACACAAATACATTTAATTTACAAAGAAAACAGATGACATGGTGAGGGATGAGGAGAAGGACAAGAAAATAAAGGGAAAAGTCTACGAAAATATTAACAGTGATTATTCTAGGTGATAAGCATATACATTCACACACACACACAAACACATGTATACACAATATATCCATTTTTATTTTCTCATAATTCAGATTTCTTAAATTAATATGTACTTGGTAGTAATATGTTCTACAAAAACTCCAAAGTGGACAAACCACTACTTTGGTAAACAAGACTACTAAATATGATCTTATGGAAAGTGTCTTAAATTAAAATTGCATAATGCTGAACTTTACAAGTGACACAAAGAAGAGAAGATGCAATCAATGTGAACTGTACACAATTTAGTCAAATAATGAGTCAATAGGCCCAACATCAAAATTTAACTTATCTCTTTTATTTCAAATGTCAGTGACAAAGTTTCCTGTTAAGAGATATACTGGTGGACCTGAAAGAGATCTGAATGGGTCATCTAGACCATCTCCAAATTTCATTGTTTAAAGTGAGTAAACTCATGGGTGAAATTTTGCTTTTCATATTGAGGCAAAGCAAAGACTGGGAAGGTGCTACTGATTGCCGAAACTCATGAACTAAAAGGCTCTTATAACATTAGGAAGGGAAAACCCAAAAGAGAGACATTTATGACAGGCAACTGGAATTGTTCCATAATCCAATTCTGTTTACTGAAGAACCCTGTGTTAAGTTAAATCATGAATTTTCCATTCTCTCCATGTTTATGATAGTATGAAGAAGGATTTTAGACTCAGAGAGAAAGATTAGGTGCAAAGTCAACTTATCCAAAGTCAACTCGGTGAATTATAGCAAGTAGATGCTAGAACTCAGGTCACTTCTCAGTCCACCTGTTCCTTTCCAGTATAACCACAACCTACCACTCTGTCTCTGTCCTTCAAAAACAACAAAAAAAGTCTGAGGTATTCTGGGAAGCAACTCAGAGGAGGGGTAGCTGGCTTACTGGCTTTGTTTTCTGCTAAATATATATATATATATTCATCAGCACAGTCCCAGAGAAAATCTTTCACTTTCCACTAAAAAGTTTCATATACAAAAGGGGTGAGTAGGTAGGAATAATCAGTTCTTTCTGCTTTCTGTTTCTCAGGAAGAATAATTTTCTCATCATAGGAACACTTGCTGAAGCAGTTTTGGAGCTAACTTTTGCCTTATTCACAGTATAGAACAAAGTTAATGTCATCACTTAATTAGCACTTTGAATATATTTTGGACTCAGAAGGGAGGCTATTATTTTACCTCCAGTAAGTGCCCAACGTTCCCCTAAAGTCTACATGGAGCCCACATATTGCCAGGAGAAAGAAGAAGTTAGGATTTTCAGAAACTGATATTGGAAGGTCAGTATCTCAGGGAAATCCCTTGGTTAAACAACACAAACACAATACAATCTATTTAGCATCTTCTGTGGTCTGAGCATGGGTCTGGGTCTTTCACATAGATCAACTCTGTCATCTCCCTCCATAAAGGTGATGGAAAAATCTAACTCTCCTTTATCCTGCCCTCTACTGTGCGGTGACCTAAAAGATGGAGGAACTACAAGCAGAATGACCTGAATCAGAGTTGCATTCCCACCATTTCAATTATTCCATACAGGTAATACCTAATCAAAGATAACACATCGCCAAAGCCCAGGAACACCATCGTGCACACGACAGAAGATCGCCCTGGAAACATAGAACTTAAATTATAAAGGGCAGTAGCCACAGCCATAACATACCAGGGGAGGAATCTAACAAAATCATTACAAAGGCAAATACACAGAATGGCTGGGATACTTTTATACATACATAGCTTTTGATGCTAATAAATATAGATAGGATATACATATCTAATACATATTCATTTAATTAGTAACTTTCCACCGCAAAATGTGTAACCCTTCACATTTCCAATTCTTTTTAGCAAAGGTGCACAGCAATGTGCAGTTATAAAGGAATTCTATTGTAAGTCTTCTAGAACTTGTTCCCTGAAAACTTTAAGAAAAAGTATCAAATTAAGGATTTGGTATGCTAAAAATTCATGTCACAAAATTCAGAGCCCATCCATAATGTTAACCAATCCTACTGTAATTCTGAACAAACACATCTTCCAATTAGTACCAAGGATAATAAAAACAAACTTAACTTCTTCTTCAAAATTACTGTAACTGTGTGGGAAGTATAATGTCTGAAGGAAAAATGTGTTACTTTAACTGTAGTTTGCTCCCCTTGCATTCTGTACCTTTAATGGATCTATATCTGTCATAAAATATCATTAAAGGAGGAGTAAAATGCCTTACAAGTATAAACCACTTTTTATGTACAAATCATTAACTAAAAAGACATTGTAAATCAACATTAAAATGTTTCAACTTGTAGAAACTGGGTTTATTCATTTCTTACAATAATTCCCTGTAAAACTTGAGGTACTGATTATAAAATTAGATCAGGTAATGAGAATATTTAAAACAAACCAAGAAGCTGAGTATATTTCTTGACAATGCACAGTTTTAATCTTAAGTACTGTAACAGGTAGGTTTATTATTTGGAGAGTTAGAGATCAGCCAGAAAGGAATGGGCTTTGATGAATGAGTAACATAAACGTTACTGATTTGTACCATTAGAGGGCACCACTTATATTGTAATATGAATTGTTCAGATTAAATTATTTTCTTGAGGCATCAGAGGATCCATCTTATTCATGGAGGAATGACTTGAAAGTTAATCCAGAAGGCACAAAATTCAGAGGTTACTGTGACTTGGGGCACCCCAGGTGGACAATGCAGACTAACAAGGACTGTACCAGAATGACACTGAAATTCAGGTGGGAGGCTTCAGTACAAAGTTTGCCACTAAGCTAGACCTGCAGAAATAAGAAGGAGAGCTGAATGGTCCAGAGGCACACACCTTGATGGAGGGGAAATTCATGCAGAGGTCTCTGGTAAAAGAACAAAGACAATGCCATGGCCTATACTCCCCATACCAAATCCTTGGAAATGGTGCTGACCTTTTGAGGGACATTGACTGCACCCAAACTACAGAGATCTGAGAGTGAATTCCAGAGAGGAGGGATATTGATGGTTCCACAAACATAAGCCAGATCCCCAACAACCACCACCAGTAATTGGACACCCCCTGGTCTCACACCAATGACCTGACTCAGCAGCTAAAAGATCAAGTGTCTGCACATACAGAAGCTCAGAATGGCGAAATGGCTAAAATCATATAAGGCTGGATAAAGGTTTTAGAAACTCATAGAACCACCTGATAGGAAAGTAACATCAGACTTCTCAAAGGAAGCCCTATTGGCAAGGAGAAAATGGAATGACACAGTCATTACCTATTTCATATGTAAGTAGAGTACTTAGTAACTGCCTGCCACATATACAGTATCCTGCAAGATTTTCCTTCAGATATGAGGGATAAACAAAGAACTTCCCACAAGAAGAATCTAACGAGTCTATAAACACAATACCAACCCTAGAGTAAATCTGAAAGGAGCTTTTCTATCTACATTAAAGAAAAGAATAAACAAAGCTGGACAAGGAAATACACTAAAAAGAAAGAAAAATCGCAGTTGAAAATGCTCCTCTATTAATAACATAAGTGTAAATGGACTGAACTCTCCAATCAAATGGCACAGAGTGGGTGAGAGGACCAGAAAAATAAACCCAGTTCCCTGTTGTCTACAAAAGCCACATCTAGGTTCCAAAGATAAATATATGCTCAGTGTCAATGGTTGGGAAACATTCTACAACCAAATGGGACACAAAGAGACAAGTACATTCATCCTTATATCAGAAAAACTAGACTTTGAGCTAGCAAATGAATGGACATTACATACTATTAAATGAACATCAAATCAGAAAGACATAAAACTTTTCTATCAATACGCAATAAGTCAAGGAGTATCAAATTGCATAGCAACTATGAAAAAACATTAACAAAAACACATCACTAGTAGGAGAATTCAATGCTGCACTATCATTGCTGGACAAATCAACCAGACATAAAATCAACAAGGAAACAGCTTAAGCAAGAAATAAGATTGGGTGGGCTTAATATACAGTTATACTGCACTGGGACCAAAGAAAACTGAGTACACAACTTTTCAAGTGCACAAGGAACACTCACCAAGATACACCACATGTTGAGTTACAAAACAACGGCCAATGAATAAATGAAGACTGGAATCACATAAACTGTCTTCTGTGATCACAATGATATCAAGAAGCCATAAGGGTCCACTTCTTAGAGTACCTCACTGCCTGAAGGGTAGCAACTCTTTTGAGCTCACAGCACTGAGGCACAAAGGGTAGCCTAGGATGATGAGACAAAATATCTTTCATCAGGTCCCTTTCATGGGGGTTAGTCTCACCTGAGCTAACTGCCTGGGCTAGAGTGTCTGCCTGAGCTCACCTCTTTGAGGAGCATGGTTCACCCTCAGCTGCTGATCACAGGATTCTTCACTGGGACCCTTTCCTGAGGGGTGGGAAGTTACAAAGGTCTCTGCTGTGAGGGGTGCAGTCTTGCATGAGCTCACCACCTGAGGGTTCCTTCTAAGATTTACAACAAATAAAGGTACTTCATCTCACTGGGTGCAGACTCAAATTAATTAGTTAAGTCCATGTGCAATTACTGAATATATTTTACCAACTTAAAGAAAACTTTTAAAAATGCCAGGAAAAGTAGTAGAATGTGACCGAGGTTTCAGTGCACATCAAGGAATCTATCATGTGGTACTCATGCCAGAGAAGTTTATGTGTCTGTTAACTTCCAAATTACTCAAATTTTAAGCAATGGGAATCCAGCCACATCTTTCTCAGTCATTCATAATTTAAAAAAATTCTTCCAGAATAATCTGGCACATAAAATTGAAGACGGGTTTGCAGCCTTAGGGCAACAATATCATTGAAAACAGTCATGTTTACTAAGATATTTTCATTATCTTAATTGTGATTATGGCTGAAACAACCCCATATTCTATTGTAGGGTCACCAGTACAAACATGAGCAACAAGCCCTGTAATGAAGTTCCCAGCTGACCTTAACCAATCTTAACGTACACGATACCAGACATATACATTTATCTTAAGCTCAAAAACTGCATTTCTAAAACTGAGCTCTAATGATGTTTCTGGATGCCATGAGGAAAAAAATAAATACTTTGCCTCATGATTTACCAAAGCTTACAACAAGGCTAATTATTAATCCTCTGAGGACTTGAGAGGTCAATGCATTACCAAACCCTGTTCTTCAGGAAAGTCTATTTAAACACTTCTCCTGAGTCAATGAAGAATTGCACAGAAAGACCTTTAAGTCAATGACAGCAGCAGAGACATATATCAACAAGCCAAACATTTATTTGGAAGACTACTGCCATTTAACGTGAGTCAGAAGCAAGGTTTATCAGAAATGAAAGGAATTCCTTCAACACTGCTGAATGTCTTTTGGGGAAACAAATACTGACCAGGCTTGATTTCAGAAAACAATGTCCCAAATAAGTGGGTGACATATGTTGAATGACATATGTTCTTTAGCTCCTTCAGCAAGCTCTTCGTGATTTCAACAGTTTTTCATTGAATTTATATTAAATTTCAATTGAATGTAGTTCTAAGAGATCGGATAAAATTTATTTTGGTGAAGATGTGTTTATCTTTTGCAGGAAGCCTAGAAGCTGAATAGAAGGTAAAGCCTATCAGTGGATATTTCCTAACTAAAACAATTCATTCTCTGAGAAAATCTGCATGTTATGAGAACCAAACAATTGATAATGTCCAAGATTGAGGTAGATATGTAGAAATATAAGAACTCCAGTGTCCCTTCCCTTGGTTTGGAATGAATTTGCAGTTGATGTCATCTGCCTTAGGGAGAAGAAAGCAGTATCTGTGCTCAAGCTCAAAACTGAGGAGTCTACAATCAACTAGATCGTGGTCAGTGATAACTAAATCTTTTCCTTACATGTTAAGCTAATTAGCTTAATTTAGCCATTTTATTTTCACTGAAATCATTTTTGTATTTAAATCTGTGAATATGAAGTCTAATCATTTTCTCTAAAAATGAATTTGAACATAATGATATGAAATATCAAATAGAAAACTACATAGGAATAATTGTCAGACAAATTGCTGTTAAAAATTATAAATGGTTTGGATATTTATGCTTCACTAACTAGACTGATTCTATAGACTTCTGCTTATACAATTTAAAATTCTTTCCTTAACTTCCATGTCATCATACTGAAGTCAGAGTTTGCAAAATAAATCCATTCAGGTGATTAACCTCATAGTCACCATAATTTCTATGGGAGCCAGGAATATAGATTTAAAAAATTGTAGAATGAACTTTCTAAAATCTAAAGGGATTCTAAGTGAAGCTCTGAAGTCATTATGATGACTTCTGTGGTCATACTTTTGACTAAAAATACATGAGTATGTTCTTTGGCAGGGAGGTAGACAGAAGGAAAAGAAGGGAATGGGAAATAAAATATTTAATGATCTTCTGTACATGGATTTTGAAAGTTCATCTGCAATCACTGGATATATTTAACATTTCCACCAGTAGCTATAAAAGCTTTCAGTTCATTTTGATCGAGTAAACTAAAGCCCAGTGAAAAAACTGTGTATATTCCCAGGTGGACTAACATCACTCTTCTGTATAAAAAACTCAGCGGAAATTCATGACAAATTTCACTCCACTTATATAATGTAGGTAGGACTAAATATCAAATCCAGAGCAGTATTCTATCTTCTTAAAAAATCAATTTCGCAGAGAATTCATTTAAGAAATATTGAAAACGCTGTTGGGTTCTTGTGCCACTTCCAAAAAACTTAACAGAATTAACAAAAAACTTAACAGAATTCATGTTACCTTGAACCAGACAGGACCAGGGCCATTGAGAGAATGCTATATATGAGTTCCTATGAATAGTTTCTGTCATTCTGAAGGAAAAAAAACTGCACCTGATCTTTCTCCATATCTATGTGTACATTCATTCGAGAGAAAGGAATAACCTCACAGAATACTTCTTTATGACACAGTAATGTTTGGTAACTTCATATGTCCAACAACTGAATTTTTATTGTGTTTATACACAAATATTCATGCCAATCAAATGCAGGTAAAATTTTAAAATAATTCTATTGATGAATTGATCCCAAAAAGTGACATTTACAACTTTTAAAGTTTGGCTTAAACAGTAAACCCATATTCATAATAGGAATTTTTTATGGTGCTATTGATTTGTCACTATTCAATTAATATCAATTAGAGGTATTTAACTTCCTTATATTATTCCTTTAACTATCTACAAAATAACAGTAGTGAGTAAAAGGTGTAGCTCCAACATCTAGAAATCAGGTAATGGAATATATTAATATTGAAATGTCATCACTCAAAAATAACTGTCATCTTTCCAGATGGACCACGTGCTCACATACCAGGCTGATTCTATGGAAAAGATTAGCAATGTAACTGAATTCATCCTCCTGGGCTTGACCCAGAATCCAGAATTGCGGAAAATCTTATTTGCTGTGATATTAGTTGTCTACTTGATCACAGTGACAGGAAACCTGCTCATCTCAGTCACTATTTTCCTCACCCCTGCTGTAAGTTCTCCCATGTTCTTTTTTCTGGCTTATTTGTCCATCATAGATGGTTTCTATTCGTCTTGCACAGCTCCCAAAATGATCTTTGACTTGATCTCTGAAAAGAACGTCATATCCTTCAACGGCTGCATGACCCAGGTCTTTGCTGTACATTTATTTGCTGGAGCTGAGATCGTCTTGTTAACTGTCATGGCCTATGACCGCTATGTGGCCATCTGCAAGCCCCTGCACTACACGACAATCATGAGGCGACCTGTGTGTGTTTTCCTGGTGGGAATAGCCTGGTTTATAGGGTTTCTTCATGGAGGAATTCAAATTCTACTCTTGCTCCAGTTACCTTTCTGTGGTCCCAACATAATTGACCACTTCCTGTGCGATTTAACGCCCCTCCTGGAGCTAGCCTGCACGGACACTCACACTTTGGGGCCCCTGATTACTGCCAACAGTGGATCAATGTGTTTGCTCACTTTTTCCATGTTGCTTACTTCCTATATCGTCATCCTGCACTCCCTAAGGAACCACAGTGCTGAGGGGCGTCGCAAAGCCCTGTCTACCTGCGCTTCTCATGTCACCGTGGTCATCTTATTCTTTATACCTTGTTCATATCTGTACATAAGACCCATGAACTCCTTCCCCAATGACAAAGTTGTCATGGTATTTTGCACCATAGTAACGCCTATGTTGAACCCCTTAATCTACACCCTTAGAAATTCAGAAATGAAAAATGCCATAGAGAAACTCTGGGGGCAAATAATGAACACTGCAAATTAATACATCTCATGAGTTCAGGAAAATAGAATTTCGTGATATTTCAAAGAGATTCAGTCTCCTTCTTAATATGTTAAACTAAAAATAACCAACTATCCTATATACATCAAGTGGAGGTTAGGACTGATATACCCATTAAGGTACAGTAGACACAGTATCTGGAGTCCAGGATAATTTTAGAAGCTGCTAAATCTTTTAAAGTAGGATAAAAAATGAATAAATTTGATAGCCAACTTTTCATACAGCAATATTTACACAAATATATTTAACTTACCAAAGAAAATGGAGGACATGGAAAGAGGAGAAGAGAAGCAGAGAAAGACATGACAATGATGGGAAAAAGCTACCAAAATATCGACAGTGATTATTCTAGGTGATAAGCATATACCTTTACACACACACACAAACACATATATACACAAAATATTCATTTTCATTTTCCTATAATTCAGATTTCCTAATTAATATGTACTTGGTAGTAAGATATTTTACAAAGACTCCAGAGTGGACACAATACTACTTTGGTAAACAAGACTACTAAGTACGATCTTCTGGAAAGTCTCTTAAATTAATATTGTAGAAAGTTGAACTTGACAAGTAATACAAAGAGAGGAAAATGCAATTAATGTGAACTGTACACAATTTAGTCAAATAATGAATTCATAAACCCAAAATTAAAATTTAACTTATAAATCTCTTTTATTTCATATGTCAGGGACAAAGTTTCCTGTTAGAGATATAGGGGTAGACCTGAAAGAGTTCTGAATGGGTCATCTAGACCATCTCCAAATTTCATTGTTTAAAGTGAGTAAACTCCTGGGTGAAATATTGTTTTTCACATCCAGGCAAAGCAAAGATTGGGAAGGTGCTACTGACAACAGAAACTCATGAGCTAAAAGACTCTTACAACATTAGGAAGTGAAAACCCAAAAGAGAGACATTCAGGACAAGCAACTGCAATTGTTCTCTCATCCAATTCTGTTTGTTGAAGAACCCTGTGTTATTTTAAATCATGATTTTCTAATCTCTCCATGTTTATGCTGGATAAGAAGGATTTTAGACTCAGAGAGAAAGATTAGGTGAAAATGGTCCAAAGACAACTCAGTGAGTCATGGCAGGTTGGTGGCTAGAACTCAGATCACTACTCAGTCCACCTGT
Organism: Scalopus aquaticus; assembly: GCA_004024925.1. NCBI lineage: Eukaryota > Metazoa > Chordata > Mammalia > Eulipotyphla > Talpidae > Scalopus > Scalopus aquaticus. The sequence goes on along the minus strand of PVIJ01006920.1, from coordinate 56,688 downwards.
GCCCTTTCCAGTATAACCACAACCTACCACACTCTACTGTTGCAATCCTTGACAAACAACAAAAAAAGTGCTGAGGTATTCTGGGAAACACCTTTGAGAATGAGTAGCTGGCTTATTAGCTGTATTTTCTGCCAAAAAAAAAATTCATCAGCACAGTCTCAGAGAAAATCTTCTACTATCTACTAAAAAGTGTTATTTATAAATGGGTGAGTATGTAGGAATTATCGGAGCTTTGTGCTTTCTATTTCTCAGGAAGAATAATTTCCCCATCACAGTGCAAGAGGGTGGTCCTCAGGAAGGGGGAGTGTCCCAGGACCCTACTCCCACCTCAGGCTGGAGAGAGCCAAGACAACTAGGACTATGAATCCCAGAATGCCATCATCACCAAAGAAAGGATACTGAGGACTGAGGGAGGAGTTAAGGAGAGGTTTTGGGACTTAAAAACCAGACGGGGGGGAGGGGGGGTGAGGAGTGGGGGGGGGAGTTGGAAAGGGCTTTTGGTCTGTGGTATAGATTGGCCAGAGTTTTTCCTGAGTAGGCAAGAAGAGTCCAGCTCAGTGACACTGGTAGGACATTTTCACCAATTTATTTCTTTATCTTTTCTTTTCCCTTTTTGTAAATAAATCTTTTTATTAATTTTATTGTGTGTGCCTACATTTGAGTTTTTAAGTATCTTTCAAGCACATGGGTGAGAATCCAGACAGGCACCCCACGGGGTTACCCTGTAAATAGGATCACTTGCTGAAGCAGTTTAGGAGCTCACTTTTGTCTCATTCACAGGATAGAACAAGGTTAAAGTCATCACTTATTAGCCCCTTTGAATATAATATTGGACTCACAAGGAAGGATCTTAATTTTACCTCCGATAAGTACCCAATGTTCTCCTAAAGCCTACATGGAGTCCACATATTGCCAGGAGAAAGAAGAAGGTAGGATATTCAGAAACTGATAATGGAAGGTCAGTATCTCAGGGAAATCCCTTGGTTAAACAACAACATAAACACAGTAAAATCTATTTAGCATCTTCTGTGGTCTGAGCATGGGTCTGGGTCTTTCAACTCTTTCACCTCCCTCCATAAAGCCGATGGAAAAATCTAACGCTCCTTTATCCTGCCCTCCACTGTGTGGTGAGCTAAAAGATGGAGGAATCTACAGGCAGAATGACGTGAATCAGAGTTGTACTTCCACCATTTCAACAATCACATACAGGTATTACTTAATCAAAGATAACACATTGCTAAATCCCAGGAACACCATAGTGTACACGACAGAGAATGGCCCTGGAAGCATAACTTGTATTATAAAGGGGCAGTATCCACTGCCAAAATACACCAGGGAGGAAACGAACAGAATCATTTTTAAGGCAAATGTACAGAATTGCTGGGATACTCTTACATGCAAAAAATTTCTTATGTTAATAAAAATGGACAGAACATAAATGTCTGATACATATTCATATATAAGTAGGATTTCCACCACAAAATGTGTAACCATTTACATTTCCAACTCTGTTTAGCAAATGTGCACAGCAAACTGTAATAATAAAGGAATTCATTGCAAGTCTTCTAGAATTTCTTCCCTAAAATCTTTAAGAAAAAGTCTCAAACTAAGGATTTGGTGTAATAAAAATTCATGTCACAAAATTCAAAAACCCATCCACAATGTTCAACAATCCCACTGTAATTCTGAAACCGCATATCATCCAAGTAGTGCCAAGGATAATAAAAACCAACTTAACTTTCTTCAAAATTACAGTGACTAATAGGAAGGATAATGTCTGAAGGAAAAATGTGTAACTTTAACTGTAGTTTACTCCCCTGCATTCTGTCACTTTTAATGCATCTATATGTTATAAAATATCAATAAATGAGTACTAAATTATCTTACAATTAGAAACCTCTCTTATGTACAAATCATGAATCAAAAAGATATTGTAAATCAACATAAACAGGTATGAACATATAGAAAATCTCTGAGTTTATGCATTTTGTACAATAATTCTCTGCAAAACTTCAGATACAGATTATAAAATAATTAGGTAATGAAAATACTTAAATCAACAGAAAAATCAGCTGAGTATTTCTCTTGACAATGCATAGTTTTAATTCTGACCACTGTAATGAAGTAGGTTTATTTTTTGGAGATTTCAGCCAGAAAGGAATGGGTTTGAGGAATGAAAGTCATAAAGACAGGACTAATCCAAACATGAATGTTGCTTAGCTGTACCTTTAGAGGGCACCATAGACACTATAATCTGAACTCCCCAGAATAAATTATTTTCTTAGGCATCAGAGGAGGATCCTTGCTTGATTCATGGAGGAATAACCTGAAAGTTAAGCCAGAAGGCACTAAATGCAGAGGGTCCTGTGATTTGTCCACCAAGTAGACAATTTAGACTAACAAGGACTACACCAGCAGGGACACTGAGATTTGGGTGGGAGGCTATACTACAAAGTGTGCCACTAAGCTAAGCCCACAGAACTGGGAGGGAAAGCTGATTGGTCCAGAGGAACACACCATGATGGAGGGGGAAATACATGCAGAGGGAATGGGGACCTGAGTGGGCCAGGTCCCTGATTAAAGAACAAAGACTGTGCCATGGCCTGTGCTACCCACCCAAACCCTTCAAAATGGTGCTGACCTTTTGAAGCACATTGATTGCACCCAAACTAGAGAGACTTGGGACTGTAACACCAGAGAGGAGGGCCACTGCAGGTTCCACAAACATGAGCCAGATTCCCAACAACTACCACCAGTAACTGGACACCTCCAGGTTGCTCACCAATGCTCCAAATCAGCACCTCCAAGAAATGCCTGTACTTACAGAAGCACAGAATGGCCAAACAGTTAAAAATCACATAAGGCTGGGAAAAGGTTTTTAGAAACTCAGAGAACCACCTGCTGGAGAAGTAAAAGTACCTCAAACTCTAAGTTACTAGTCCAGAAGTTTAAGCAGCAGAAATAGGCAGATGAAAAAACATGACACCTTGAGACTTAAAGGAAATATGTCATCACAAGGACAGAACAACTTTCTAGAATCCAACCACAAACATATTCATCTTCCTATCAGATACAGAATTCAAAATTTCTGTGATAAAGAAATTCAAAGAATGGGAAGACAAATCAGGAAACAAGTGACTGGAGAAAAAAAATGAACAGAAAATAGAAATAGAAATTTTGAAAAGAAATTAACACAAATGCAGCATGTAAAAGGAGAGCAGATTTCAAAAATTCTTGATAATGCTAAAGAAGCTTAATAGTCCAAATGGCAAATCAAATAAGTAACATAGAATGTAATGCACAAAGGACCAAGGTGGAAGATGAAAGATAGAGAAAAAAAAAATGAAGTAACACTGAGAATTCTCCAGCTCCACAGGAAAAGGCAACATGAGAATAACAGATACTCTAAAAGAGAAGAGAGAGAACAGAGCAGCAATGTTATTCAAAAAAATAACAGAGCAAATTTTCCCAAACCTAGGGGGGGAAATAAATATGCAAGTCCATGAAGATTAAAAAATACACGTCTATCTAAAAATATTAAGACCTGCACCAAGACACATAATAGTGAAATTTCTAAGTGTTCAAGACACACGATATTGAAGGTGGCTAGGAAAAAAACAGATCTATACTGCTTTCAGGCCTACATCAGACTTCCCTAGAATGCCTGTTTCATAAGGAGAGAATGGAATGACATTCATTACATATTTCATATGTTAGCTCAATATTTACATATGAAACTTTCTGCCAGATATAGAGTATCCTAGAAGACTTTCCTTCAGGGATGAGCCAGAAATAAATACCTTCTAAGACAAAAGTAGACCAACCCTAAAAGAAATGTTAAAAGAAGCTCTTTTATCTACATTGAAGAACAGAACATACAAACACTGGACAAGGAAATATACAAAGCTAGAAAGAAATAAAAATGGCAGCTGAAAATGGTCTTCTATTAATAACAATAATGTAAGTGGACTGAACTCCACAATTAAATGGCAAGGACTGGGTGAGAGGATCAAAAAATTAAACTCAGCTCTTTTACATCTAAAAAGCCACATCTGGGTTCCAACAATAAATCTACACTCAGAGTAAATGTTTGGGAAAATTTGTACAAGCAAGTGGAACAGAAAAAAACCAACAACATTTATGCTTATATCACATAAACAAGACTTTGGGCTAACAAGGAATGGACATTATATAATGATTAAATGAACAACATAAGACATAAAACTTCTCAATATGTATGCAACAAGCCAAGGAGTATCTAAATGCAAAGTAACTATGAACAAAGACATTAACAACAAAACAGAATAGTGGTAGGAGACTTCAATGCTGTGTTCTCATCAATGGACAAATCAACCAGACACAAAATCAACAAGGAAACAACTTGGGCTTAATATATATTTATATTGTCTTGTGGCCAAAGAAAACTGAGTAAACAACTTTACAGTGCACCAGGAACACTCACCAGGGTGACCACATTGGAGTTACAAAGCCACTGCCAATGAATTCATGAAGACTGGAATCATATCAACTGTCTTCTGTGATCATAACAGTATCAAGAAGCCAGAAGAGTCCACAACTCACATTAGCTCACAGCCTGAGCAGCAACAACTCCTGTGAACTCACGGCCGTGAGTAGCACAGGGAAGCCCAGGATGATGAGATCATAGCCATTGTCAGGTCCCTTTCCTGGGGACAGTCTCACCTGAATCACTGCCCAACCTTCAGTATCTGACTGAGCTCACCTCCTGGTGGAGCATGGTTCACCCTCAGCTGCTGATATCACAGCAGCCTTCATTGGGACCCATTCCTGAGGAGTAGGCTGTCACATGAGATCCCTGCTATGAGGAGCAGTCTCTTGCATGAGCTCACAACCTGAGGGTCTTGCCTCTAAAGTTTACAATAAGTAAATGTACTCAATCTCACTGGGTGACATTTAGACTCAGACTTAAGCATAGTTAATGCTAAATGTTATACATATTTTACCACAATTAAAAAAAAAAACCATGGAGAGGAATAGATTGAGTGAGGTTTGCATCAAAGAGACACAAGATTAAGTACTGAACAAGAGCTGAGGACCCAAATTTCAGAAGTGAGTCATTTTCATCTAAAGATAAATGCTTATAAGAAAACTATTCTGAGTCCCAGCCAGTTCTTCATCACCTCAGAATCAAGGGTAGGAGATAATAGTGTCACTTGCTATAGTGCTCTGCTCTCTATCTCTGGGTGTCTTTGAATACTGTGATTTTTCTCAGTGGCTAATGTGAAAAAGCATACTACTTGCTTTGAACTCCCACTGAATCTCTCTACAATATAGAGAAAAGTCATATTCCGATGGCCATAACATGGAATCTGGCATCAAGGTACTCATGCCAAAAAAAATTGATATGTTTATAACTTAAATTATTCAAATTTTAGGCCTCTCTGGTGGTGCAATGGATTAAGCGCTGTGACGCTGTCAGTGGCTGCGGTGCGAGCTGATGCCCGGCTGGGGAGATTCCCACATGGTGCAGCAGACCTCTTCTGCCTCATCTGCTGCAGTGTATTTCAGTCAATCTGCCTGTTCTGCTCCCCACTCTGGTGAACCCTCACACTGCCCCACACCTGAGGCTTGCACCCCAACTTGTATGCAAAAATAAGTACAATCTTTTAATAAAATAAAAAATAAATTACTCAAACTATGGATGCTGGCAATTCTGCCACCTCTCTCTCAGCCATTCATAAATAAACCTACTTCCAGAATAATCTGGTAGGAAAGTTCAAGACGGGGTTTCAATGATACCACCGAAAACAGTCATGATAATAAGCGGAATTCATTCTCTCAACTGTGATAATGCCTAAAATAACTTCATGTCTGGTAAACTGAAGCACTAGCCCTAGTAATGAAGTTCCCAGCTGACCTTACCCAATCTTAACCTAAACAATACCAGAGACATACATTTATCTTAAGCTCAACTGCATTTCTAAAAGTGGCCTTAATGATGTTTTGGCTGCCAAGAGGGAAAAAAATAAAATACTTTGGCTCATGATTTAGCAAAGCTTACAACAAACCCAATTATTAATCCTCTGAGGACTTGAGAGGTCAGTGCATTACCAAACCCTGTTCTTCAGGAAAGTCTATTTAAACACTTCTCCTGAGTCAATGAGGAAAGAATTACACAGAAAGACCTTTAAGTCAATGCAGCAGCAGAGCCATGTATTAACAAGCTACAGATTTAGTTTGGAAGACTACTGCCATATTAATGTGAGTCAGAAGTAACTCTTATCAGAAATAAAAGGAATTCCTTCAACACTGCTGAAAGTCTTTTTGAGAAACAAATACCGAGCAGACTTGATTTCAGAAAACATGTCCCAAATAAGTGGGTTTGAATGACCTATATTCTTTAGCTCCTTTGAAAGCTCATCATGATTTCAACAGTTTTTCATTGTTCCCATTATATTTAGTTTTGGATTTTATGTCGTTTTAAGAGATCTCATAAAAAACTATTTTGAAGATGTGTTTATCTTTTGCAGAAAGCCAAGAGACTCAGTAGAAAGTAATTCCTAGCAATGGAAGATTCCTAACTAAAGCAATTCATTTTCTGAGTAAATCCACATTGCTGTGGGAACCAAAATAAATGATAGTATCCAAGATTGAGGAAGGTACTTAGGAAGGTAAGAATTATACTATCCCTTCTGTTGGTTCATGGAATAAATTTGCAGTTGTATGACCTCGTGGAAAGAAAGCCATATCTATGCTCAAACTAAAAACTAAGAAATCTACAAACAACTAGATACAGGTAAGTGATGACTAAATCTTTTCCCTTAAATCCTAGTTAGCTCAAATTTTAAGCTAATTAGCTAAATTTAGCCAGTTTATTTTCCTTGAAATAGTTTTTGTATTTAAATCTGTGAATTGAAGTTTAATCATTTTCTTTAGAAGTGAATTTGAACACAGTGAAATGTAAATATCAAATGGAAAACTATATAGGGAGAATTTTCAGACCAGATGCTGTTGAAAACTATAAAATTTGTGGATATTTATGCTTCACTAACTTGATTGATGCTATAGACTTCTGTGTATACAGGATTAAAATTCTTTCCTCATTTCCTTAACGTCCAGTCATGATACTGAAGTTGGTAAATCCATTGAGATGACTAACTTACAGCCCCTGTAACCTCTATGGGAGCCATGGATAAAGACTAAAAAGAACTATAGACTGAACTTTCTAAAATACAAAGGGATTCTAAGTAAAGATTTGAAGTCATCATGATGACTTCTGTGGCCATATTTTTGACTAAAAATATCTGAGTAAGATTTTTGGCAAGGACTGTAGAAAGAAAAAAATGAAGGGAATACCTGAAATATTTCATGATCTTTTGTAATGAAAACATAATCTCACTTGAAAATCTATATATAATCACTGGCTATAGTCAGTATTTCCACCAGTAGCTATAAAAGCTTTCAGTTCATTTTGATTGACTAAACTAAAGTCCAAAGATAAAAGCTATTTTCCCAGGTGACTAACATTTCTTTCTAGTGTGTAAGAAACTCAGGGAATATCCATGACAAAATTCACTCTGCTTATAAAATGTGAGTAGGGCTAGATATCAAATCCAGAGCATTATTCTATCTTTTTAAAATTGAAAATATCAATTTCTCAGAAAATTCATTTAAGAAATATTGAAAACTCTGTTGGGTTTGTGCCACTTCAAAAAACTAAAGGAAAGTCACCAGGAGCCCGACAGGACCAGGGCCATTGAGGAAATGATCTTAAATGAGTTCTTAGAAAGATTTCCTTGTCATTTTCAAGGGGAAAAAAACCACATCTGATCTTTCTCGGTATCTAATTGTACATTCATTTGAGAGAAAGGAATAACCTCACAGAATACTGTTGTATGACACAGTAATGCTTGGCAACTGCCTATTTCACACATGGCTGACTTTTGAAATAATACTGTTTTTACATACATATAAATATTCATGCCAATCAAAATGCAGGTAAAATTTCAAAATAATCATATTCATGAATTCGTTTCACAAAGTGAAAGACAGACATGTGGGAGACATTTAGACCTTAGAAAGAGGATTGGCTTCAACAGTAAACCCATATTCATAACAACACCTTGTTTTTAAGGTGCTATTGAATTACCACAATACAGTTAAGACCAATCAGAGAAATGGAACTTCCTTTATTATTCCTTCAACTATCTGCAAAATAACAGAAGTGAGTGGAAGGTGTAGCTCCACCAGTCCTAGTAACCGGGTAATGGAATATATTGATATTGAAATGTCATCACTCAGAAATAACTGTCATTTTTCCAGATGGACCACGTGCTCACATACCAAGCTGATTCTAAGGAAAAGATTAGCAATGTAACTGAATTCATCCTACTGGGCTTGACCCAGAATCTAGAATTGCAAAAATTCTTATTTGCTGTGATATTAGTCATCTACCTGATCACAGTGACAGGAAACTTGTTCATCTCAATCGTCATCTTCATCAGCCCAGCCCTGGGTTCTCCCATGTACTTTTTTCTGGCCTATTTGTCCATCATAGATGGTTTCTACTCCTCTTCCATAGCACCAAAAATGATCTTTGATTTGATCTATGAAAACAACATCATTTCCTTCAATGGCTGCATGACTCAGCTCTTTGCTGAACACTTCTTTGCTGCATCCGAGATCATTGTGTTAATGGTCATGGCCGCTGACCGCTATGTGGCCATCTGCAAGCCCCTGCACTACATGACCATCATGAGACGACCTGTGTGTGTTTTTCTGGTGGGAGCGGCGGGAATTTTAGGGTTCATTCATGCAGGCATTCAGGTTTTGTCCATGGTCCAGTTACCATTCTGTGGCCCCAATGTCATTGACCATTTCATGTGTGATTTGATTCCTCTCCTGGAGCTAGCCTGCACGGACACTCACATTTTGGGACCCCTGATAGCTGCTAACAGTGGCTCACTCTGTATGCTTATTTTTTCCATGTTGCTTACTTCCTATATTTTTATCCTGTTCTCCCTGAGGAACCACAGTGCTGAGGGGCGTCGCAAAGCCCTGTCTACCTGTGCCTCTCATGTCACTGTGGTCGTCTTGTTCTTTGTCCCTTGTTCCTATCTGTACCTAAGACCCTTGACCTCCTTCCCCGCTGACAAAGCCGTCACTGTGTTTTGCACCATAGTAACTCCTATGTTGAACCCCTTGATCTATACCCTCAGAAATGCAGAAATGAAAAATGCCATAGAGAAATTCTGGGGGCAAATAATGAAAATCACAGATTAATCAATCACATAAATGGAGAGTTCAATCAAAAGAATCTAGTTATATTTCATAGAGATATTCTTTACCTTAATTTATTAAACTTCAAATATTCAACTATCATATATGGATCAATTTGAGGTTAGGGTTGATAAGTCCATTAAGGTACATTAATGGTGTGTCTGAATTCCAGGATAATTTAAGAATCCATTAAATATCTTGATTTCTTTTAAAGTAAGAAGAAAACATGATATAGTTGAGATCCAACACATAAGCAGTCTAATTAACCAGTGAAACTAGAGGACATGGAGAAGGAACAGAAGAAATAGAGGAGGAGAAAGTGATGACAATGAAAGGAAAGGTCTTTAAAAAAATGTTGATAATGTTTATTCTCGGTGATACGCTTACACATTTACACACAGACAAAACACATACACAGACACACAAAATATCCATTTGTATTTCTTATAATTCATGATTTTTTTAATTAATGTGTTTTTGTAGTAAGATACTTTACAAAGATTCCAAAGTGGACACACCACCACATTTGTAAACAAGACTACTTATAATTTTTTAATTGAATGGAAAACTTCTAGTACTATCTGCTCATGTGTTCATTCTAGAAGCTTGAATACCCAAAAATAAGCAGCATTCACAATTAGTTAGGCCACTGTTAATCAGAACTTCAACAACAAAAAACAAGGGTGCACCAGGACCAGCCCTCTAGGCTGTTTGATATTTAACTTTTTTATTTAAAACTAAACATGTTTTTCATGACAACTAAAGCAAGTATACTTTTCTGGAAAGTCTCTGAAATAAAAATTATAGAAAGCTGATCTTTATGAATAATAAAGAAGTGGAGAAAATGCAATCAATATGAATTGTACACAATTCAATCAAATAATGAATTTTTGGTGCCCCAAATTAAAATTTAAAAGAAAAGAATTGTGTTTGAGTCATCCTTGAAAAGCAGTATTATTTAGTCAAAGAAATGATCACCTTAGAATATGATTCATCTGCATTTTCATTTACTTGATGGTAAAGCAGACAGTGGAAAGCTTGCACTGAATGTTTATAAGGACAACAGATATCCAAGTGCTTTGGTTTTATGTTTTCTATCCTAACATCATGGAATGGTGGACCTGAAAGAGTCCTAAAAGGATCATCTAGTCCATCTCCAAATTTCATTGTTTAAGTTGAGTAAACTCCTGGGTAAAATTTTAATTCTTTTTCACGTTGAGGCAAAAACAAATATTGGGAAGGTGCTACTGATTACAGAAACTCACAAGCTAAAATACTCTTACAACACTAGGACATGAAAACCCAAAGGAGGGCCTCCCTGGTGGCGCAACTGGTTAAGTCTCAGCACTATGAAGCTATCCACAGCCACTGCAGCACGAGTTGCACGAGTTCGATCCCCAGCCAGGGAGCTTCCCACAGGGCACAGCAGACCTCTCCTGTCTCACCCGCTGCTCCCCTCAGCAGTGTACTTCAGTAGATTCACCAGTTCTACTACCCACTCTGTCTCTGGTGAATCCTCTCAATACCCCAGTCTCTGGCCTACACCACAGTTATTGTTTGCATAAATAAATAATTTTAAAAAAACAACAAAAGAGAGATATTCATGACAAGCAACTGAGAATTGTTCCATCATCCATCTCTGTTTGCGGAAGAACCCTATGCTATTTTAAATCATGGTTTTCCAATCTCTCCATGTTTATGATGGTATGAAGAAGGATTTCAGACTCAGAGAGAAAGAGGAGGTGCAACTGGCCCAAAGACAACTCACTGAGTCATGACAGGTGGAGGCTAGAACTCAGGTCACTACTCAGTCCACCTGTGCCCTTTCCAGTATAACCACAACCTACCACTCTCTACTATTTCTGTCCTTGACAAACAACAACAACAAAGTGTTCAGGTATTCTGGCAAGCACTCACAAAAGGATTAGCTAGCTTATTAGCTCTGTTTTCTGCTTCAAAAATACTCATTAGCACAGTATCAGAGAAAATTTTCCTCAATCCACAACAAAAAGGTTATTTGTAAATTGGAGTAAGAATGTAGCAATGATTTTTGTGCTTTGTGCTTCTATTTCTCAGGAAGAATAAATTTCCCATGATAGGATCACTCCCTGAAGCAATTTTGGTGCTAACTTTTGCCTCACCCACAAATTAGAACAATGTTGATGTCATCACTTAATTAACCCCTTTGAATATATTTTGGACTTACAAGGAAGGATCTCAATTTTACCTCCAGTAAGTGCCCGATGTTCTCCTAAAGACTACAGAGAGTCCACATATTGTGAGGAGAAAGAAGCTAGGATTTTCAGAAACTGATATTGGAAGGTCAGTATCTCAGGGAAATCCCTTAGCTAAACAACAACACAAACACAATACATTCTATTAAGCATCTTCTATGGTCTGGGCATGAGTCTAGGTCCTTCACATAGGTCAACTCTTTCATCTCCCTCCATAAAGCTAAAGGAAAAATCTAGCTCTCCTTTATCGTCCCCTCTACTCTGTGGTGAGCTAAAAGATGGAGGAATCTACAGGCTAAATAACCTGAATCAGAGTTGCATTTCCACCATTTCAATTATTCCATGCAGATACTACCGAGTCAAAGATAACACATTGATAAATCCCAGAAACACCATAGTGCACACAACAGAGAATGTCCATGGAAGCATGGAACTTATATTCTAAAGGGGCAGTATCCAACGCCAAAACCTACCGGAGAGGAAGCCAACAGAATAATTATTAAGGCAAATGTACCGAATTCCTGGGATACTCTTATATACACAAAATTTCTGATGTTAATAAATACGAACAGAATATACATGTCTAATACATATTCATGTATTACCTTTCCAAAACAAAATGTGTAACCATATATATTTCGAACTCTGTTTAGCAAATGTGCACAGCAATCTGTAATAATAAAGGAATTCTACTGCAAGTCTTCTAGAAGTTCTTCCCTGAAAACTTTAAGAAAAAGTCTCAAAATAAGGATAAAAATTCATGTCACAAAATTCAAAAACCCATCCACAATGTTCAACAATCCCACTGTAATTCTGAATCCACACAATTTCCAATGAGTGCCAAGGATAATAAAAACCAACTTAACTTACTTCAAAATTACAGTGACTAATAGGAAGGATAATGTCTGAAGGAAAAATGTGTAACTTTAACTGTAGTTTACTCCCTTGCATTCTGTCACTTCTAATGCATCTATATCTGTTATAAAATATCAATAAATGAATACTAAGTTATCTTACAATTAGAAACCTCTCTTATGTACAAATCATTAATTAAAAGTGCATTGTAAATCAACATAAAAAGGTATCAACATATAGAAGATCTCCGAGTTTATGCTTTTTGTACAATAATTCTCCACAGTAGGGCTCAAAATGGGGTAGAAAAGAGCAAAAGGGCCCATGGTGATGGGTCATCGGTGAATCAGTGGTGGGTTGCCCAAGGGCAATACATAATGTAAAAGATATAAATAGCAATAAAAATGAATCAAAAAACAACTTCAGGTACAGATTATAAAGTCATTAGATCAGGTAATGAAAATATTTAAATCAACACAAATAGCTGAGTATTTCTCTTGACAATGCACAGTTTTAATTCTAACCACTGTAACCAAGTTGGCTTATTTTTTGGAGATTTCAGCCAGAAAGGAATGGGTTTGAGGAATGAAAGACAGGACTAATCAAGACAGGACTAATCCAAACATGAATGTTGCTTAGCTGTACATTTAGAAGGCACTATCTACACTGTAATCTGAACTCTTCTAGAAGAAATTATTTTCTTGAGGCATCAAAGGAGGATCCTTACTTGATTCATGGAGGAATGACCTGAAAGTTAAGCCAGAAGGCACTAAATGCAGAGGGTCCTGTGACTTGTCCACCAAGTAGACAATTCAGACTAATAAGGACTACACCAGCAGGGACACTGAGATTTGGGTGGGAGGCTACACTAAAAAGTGTGCCACTAAGCTAAGCCCACAGAACTGGGAGGGAAAGCTGATTGGTCCAGAGGAACACACCATGATGGAGGGGGAAATACATGCAGAGGGAATGGGGACCTGAGTGGGCCAGGTCCCTCATTAAAGAACAAAGACTGTGCCATGGCCTGTGCTACCCACCCAAACCCTTCAAAATGGTGCTGACCTTTTGAAGCACATTGATTGTACCCAAACTACAGAGACTTGGGACTGTAACACCAGAGAGGAGGGTTATTGCTGGTTCCACAAACATGAGCCAGATTCCCAACAACTACCACCAGTAACTGGACACCTCCAGGTTGCTCACCAATGCCCCAAATCAGCACCTCCAAGAACAAGTGTCTGTACTTACAGAAGCACAGAATGGCCAAACAGCACAAATCACGTAAGGCTGGGAAAAGGTTTTTAGAAACTCAGAGAACCACCTGCTGGAGAAGTAAAAGTACCTCAAACTCTAAGTTACTAGTCCAGAAGTTTAAGCAGCAGAAATGGGCAGATGACAAAACATGACACCTTGAGACCTAAAGGAAATATGTCATCACAAGGATAGAACAACTTTCCAGAATTCAACCACAAACATATTCATCTTCCTATCAGATACAGAATTCAAAATTTCTGTAATAAAGAAATTCAAAGAACGGGAAGAAAAATCTGGAAACTGACTAGAGAAAAAAATTAATGAACAGATAACAGAATTAGAAATTTTGAAAAGACATTAACACAAATGCAGCATGTAAAAGTAGATTGTTTGATTTTTGTGTGTTGATTCTATATCCCGCTGCTTTACTAAATTGACTAATTATTTTGATTAGTTTTTCTGTGGAGTTTTTAGGGTTCTCTATGTGTATCATCATGTCATCTGCAAATAGTGATAGCTTTACTTCTTCTTTCCCTATTTGGATTCCTTGTATGCCTTTCTCTTGCCTTATTGCTCTGGCTAGGACTTCCAATATTACATTGAAAAGCAGTGGTGACAGTGGAAATCCTTGTCTTGTTCCAGATTTCAGGGGAAAGGCTTTCAGCTTTTCACCGTTGAGAAGGATACTGGCTGTGGGTTTGTCATATATGGCATTTATCATGTTGAGGCATGTACCTGTTACCCCTAGAGTTTCGAGGACTTTCATCATAAATGGGTGTTGGACTTTGTCGAGTGCTTTCTCAGCATCTATTGATATGATCATATGGTTTTTATTTTCTTTTTGTTGTTGTATTCGATTACATTAATTGATTTTCTGATATTGAACCATCCTTGTGCCCCTGGAATAAATCCCACTTGGTCATGGTGAATAACAGTGGTCAACATTGAGATCATTACAACTTAAAAAGGCCCTAATCTATAGTATCTTGGTGTGCTGAACATGAATATAACCCTGAAAATTTTTGATTAGCTCTCGTTTTGAAGATATTTCATGTAATCCATTTTATATGTTTCACCGTGTAAATTTATCCAATAGGACTGCAACAACATCCTAAATCAGCCTAGAATGATGTAATATTGCATCACATTGCATAATGCCATCATGCACACATCATCCAGAGTTGATTGCATCATTTTCTGATGCAATGCACTACTACTGCCAGGCGGCTGCTGAAGTAAGCTGATGTCAGCAGTGCACTATAGAAAGCCCTGTCGGAAAGGTTGAGCATTGAAAATATTTCAGACTTTGTGTGAGACAGTTTAAATTACTGTTCCATAGAACTGTTATTATTTTATCTATTTAGGCACAATACAGAACAGTAATGCCTCAAAAGTGCATTAACAGCGTGGACAATTTCTGTTCTATTTGTGGGAAAGTGACATTTGCCAACCGGAAATAATCACTTCTCAAGCGAAGAAGGCTTATCATCTTTACTTCAGATGCAAGGTTGGTGACCAAGACAAGCCTTGGGCCCCACATACATGCTATGCTACATGTGCAGCACAGCTTTCACAGTGGTTAAACAGCAAAAGACCATCAATGCCGTTTGCAGTCTCCATGGTGTAGAGAGAACCAAGCAACCACATAAAAGACTGTTACTTCTGCTTGGTTCCTCCTCTTTCCGGTGGAATAACAGAGCAAAAGAAGTTGAGAATAGTCTACCCAAACATTCCATCTGCATTAAGATCCGTTCCACATGGTGAAGGACTTCCTATTCCAGAACCTCCAGCAGAATATTCTCTTGATTCATCTGATGAAGACAAGGGTGGGCTGACGTGTTCTTCTACTGTTCCATCAGCATGCAGTAATCCAGATTTTCACTGTGGTGCACCATCAACCCCACACAGACTAACACAGGAAGAACTAAATGACCTGGTTGGTGATTTGGACTTATCCAAGAACAAGGTAGATAAACTAGGTTTGATGAAGAATTTTGTGAAAGCCATGGACCGAACCTCGCAAGCTTTCTGATACCTACATGAAAATTTCCTCGACTTAGTGAAGCAAAGATTAAAGAGGGAGTTTTTGTGGGTTCTCAGATTCGAGAGCTCTTCAAAGATGACTGGTTCAACAACTTGCTGCAGGGTGATGCTAAACAAGCATGGAATGCTTTTCCCTTAGTGTCTACAAGCATTCTTGGGAATGCTAGGACAGAAAACTACAAGGAACTAGTAGAAGACATGCTGATGCAGTATCAGAAACTTGGCTGCAATATGTCTCTAAAGATCCACTTCCTTCATTCCCATCTGGATTTCTTCCCTGAAAACTGTGGCATGGTTAGTGATGAACATGGTGAACATTTTCATCAAGATATTGCATCAATGGCACAAGGGACCATGGAATGGATCACGGGTGAATTGGTGGTGGGCTACCCAAGGGGAATGCAAAATGTAAAAGACATAAATAACAATAAAAATATATTAAAAAAAAAAAGATATTGCATCAATGGAACAAAGATACCAGGGAAAATGGTCCACTACAATGCTGGCTGACTACTGCTGGACACTCCCCAGAGATCCTCCTGAACAGCTGTATAAGAGACAAGCGAAGAAATCTAAGAAGTAATCTATGACTTGATTTTTTACAGGTATTAACCACAGGCCTATTACTACTGGCATGCATTTCGTGATGTAAACATCAATTTATTGCAGATAACCAAAAATAAACTAGAGCCAAAATTAGAATTTGACTGTCATATTCATGTTGAGCACATACAAAATTGATAGGAAATGACTAACTTTATTTCAGTAACATGACTTTTGTAAAAATGTGTTGATCAGTGTTATCTTTTTGATGCATTGTTGAATTCTATTAGCTAAAATTTTATTGAGGGTTATTACATCAGTGTTCATTAGAAATATTGGCCTGTAGTATTTTTATGTGTTGTCCTTGTTCGTTTTTGGTATTAATGTAATATTGGCTTCATAAAATGTATTTGGTAATATTCCATCATTCTCAATTTTTTGAAAGCATTTGTGTAAGATAGGCACTAGTTCTTTCTGAATGTTTGGTAGAATTCATTTGTGAATCTGTCTGGTCCTGGGCTTTTGCCTTGGGGGAGTGTTTTAATTACTATTTCTATTTCACTGCTGGGCCAACAGGCACATGAAAAAATGTTCAACATCCCTCATAATCAGGGAAATGCAAATAAAAACCACAATAAGATAACACCTTACACCAGCAAGAATGGCACATGTTAAAAAAAAAAAAGAAAACAGGGAACAACAAATGTTGGCAAGGGTGTGGAGAAAAAGAAACTCTCCTACACTGCTGGTGGGAATGCAAACTGGTCAAACCACTATGGAAAGCTGTATGGTGGTTCCTCAGATTGCTAAAAATGGAGCTTCCATATGACCCAGTAATACCATTTCTGGGAATCTACCCAAAGGACACAAAAACATTAATCCAAAAAGATACATGCACCCGTATGTTTATTGCAGCATTTTTCACAATAGCTAAGATATGGAAACAACTCATATGCCCAAAAATAGATGACTGGATCAAGAAGATGTGGTACATATACACAATGGAATACTATTCAGCATTAAAAAAGTAAAACACATGCAATTCGCAGCAACATGGATGGAGCTAGATGGGATCATGCTCAGCGAAATAAGTCAGAAAGAGAAAAATATCAAATGGTTTCATTTATAACAGGAATCTAGGGGAATCAAATAAGAAAGAGACATTCGGTAAGGGAAGGGGAGGGTGAGGGCTCAAAACGGGGGAGAAGAGAGCACAACGGACTATGGTGATGGTTCACAAGTGAATTGGTGGGTAACCTACGGAGAATACACAATAATGTAAAAGATATGAAGAATAATTTAAAAAATGTTATATATACAAAAAAAAGTAGAGCAGATTTCAAAAATTCTTGACAATGCTAGAGAAGCTTAATAGTCCAAACGGCAAATCAAATCAGTAACACAGAAGATAATGCACAAAGGACCAAGGTGGAAGATGAAAGATAATGCAAAGGAAAAAAATGAAGAAACACTGAGAATTCTCCAGCTCCACATGGAAAGGCAACATGAGAATAACAGATATTCTAAAAGGGAGAGAAGGAACAGAAAAGGAATGTTACTCAAAAAAAATAACAGAGCAAATTTTCCCAAACCTGGGGAAAATATAAATATGCAAGTTCATGAAGATAAAAGAATAATGCACGTCTATCTAAATATAGTAAAATCACTTCTAAGTGTTCAAACACACACTATTTAAGGTGGCTAGGGAAAAAAACAGATAATCTATAGTACCTTCAAGCCTACATCAGACTTCTAAGGATGTCTAAATGGCAAGGAGAGAATGGAATGACATATTCATTACATATCTTATATGTAAGTTCAATATTTACATATGAAACTGCCTCCCAGGTATGCAGTATCCTGGAAGACTTCCTTCAGATATGAGGGAGAAATAAATACCTTCCAAGACAAAGAAAGCTAAGAGTTTGAAACACCCAGACCAACCCTAAAAGAACTCTTAAAAGGAGCTCTTTTATCTACACAGAAAAAAAGAACATACAGACACTGGACAAGGAAATATACAAAGCTAGAAAGAAAGAAAAATGACCAGTGAAAATGCTCCTCTACTACTAACATAAATGTAAATGGACTGAACTTCACAATCAAATGGCAAAGAGTGAGTGAGAGGATAGAAAAAAAAATTTTTTTAATAATATATATTTTTATTGTTATTTATGTCTTTTACATTTTGTATTCCCCTTGGAATTAAACCAACTCTCTATTATCTACAAAACCCACATCTGGGTTCCAAAGATAAATATATGCTCAGAGTAAATGGTTAGAAAACATCCTAGAAGCAAATGGAGCACAAAAAAACCAACATTTATGCTTATATCAGATCAACAAGACTTTGAGCTAACAAGGAATGGACATTATATGATTAAGGGAACAATATATCAGGAAGACATGAAATTCTCAATATATATGCAACAAGCCAAGGAGTATCAAAAAAGTAACTATGACAAAGACATTAACAACAACACAATAGTGGTAGGAGACTTCAATGCTGTGCTCTCATCAATGGACAAATCAACCAGACATAAAATCAACAAGGAAATAGTTTAAGCAAGAAATGAGATTGTGTGGGTTTAATATTACATTGTGGCCAAAGAAAACTGAGTACACAACTTTACAGTGCACCAGGAACACTCACCAGAGTACACCACATTGGCATTACAAAACCAATACCAGTAAATTCAGGAAGATTGGAATCATATCAACTGTCTTCTGTGATCACAACACAGTATCAAGTAGCTATGAGGGTCCACAATTCACATTAGCTCACAGCCTGAGCGGCAACAACTCCTGTGAACTCACGGCCGTGAGCAGCACAGGGAAGCCCAGGATTATGAGATCATAGCCATTGTCAGGTCCCTTTCCTGGGGACAGTCTCACCTGCATCACTGTCCAACCTTCAGTATCTGACTGAGCTCACCTCCTTGTGGAGCATGGTTCACCCTCAGCTGCTGATATCACAGCAGCCTTCATTGGGACCCATTCCTGAGGAGCAGGCTGTCACATGAGATCCCTGCTATGAAGAGTGCAGTCTTACATGAGCTCACAACCTGAGGGTCTTGCCTCTAATGTTTACAAGTAAATGTACTCAATCCCACTGGGTGACATTTAGACTCAGACTTAAGCATAGTTAATGCTAAATGTTAAGCATATTTTACCACAATTTAAAAAAACATGGAGAGGAATTGATTGAGGTTTGCATCAGAGACACAAGATTAAGTACTGAACAAGAGCTGAAGGACCCAAATTTCAGAAGTGTGTCATTTTCATTTAAAGAAAAATGCTGATATGAAAGAAAATAATTCTGAGTAGAGTCCCAGCCAGTTCTTCATCACCTCAGAAGCAGAGGGTAGGTGATCATAGTGTAACTTGCTTTCTATATATATTTTTTTAATTGTTACTTATGTCTTTTACATTTTGTATTCCCCTTGGGTAACCCACCACCAATTCACCTGTGATCCATCTCTGTGGTCCCTTGTGTTCTTGTCTACACCATTTTCTGCCCTAATCTTCCCCTCCCCCCCACCCGCTGAGTGTCATTCTCCTATTTGGTTTCCTTATAGTCCTGTTATAGTGTAACTTTCTATAGTGCTCTTTGCTCTACCTTGGTGTCCTTACATATGAATACTGTGATTTTTCTCACTGGCTCATCTGTAAAAGTATGCTACGTACCAAGAATTCCCCCTTATTCTCTCTCTGCACTACAGAGAAAAACTATATTACCCTGGACATAACAAGGAATCTGGCATCTAGGAACTCATGCCAAAGAAATTGATATGTCTATAACTTTTAAATTACTCAAACTTTGAATGCTGGGAATTTTGCAACCTCTCTATCAGCCATTCATAAATAAACCTACTTCCAGAATAATCTGGCACAGAAACTTCAAGACAGGGGTTTCCATTTCCAGTCTCAGGACAATGATATCATTGAAAACAGTCATGCTAAAGAGTGGAACTCATTCTCTCAACTGTGATAATGCCTAAAATAACTTCATGTAAACTACAGCACAAGCCCTAGTAATGAAATAATGAATTTCCCACCAGACTTAACCAATCTTAACCTAAACAATACCAGAGACATACATTTATCTTAAGCTCAACTGCATTTCTAAAAGGGGCCTTAATGATGTTTTGGCTGCCAAGAGGGAAAAAAATAAAACACTTTGGCTCATGATTTAGCAAAGCTTACAACAAACCCAATTATTAATCCTCTGAGGACTTGAGAGGTCAGTGCATTACCAAACCCTGTTCTTCAGGAAAGTCCATTTAAACACTTCTCCTGAGTCAATGAGGAAAGAATTACACAGAAAGACCTTTAAGTCAATGCAGCAGCAGAGCCATGTATTAACAAGCTACAGATTTGGTTTGGAAGACTACTGCCATATTAATGTGAGTCAGAAGTAACTCTTATCATAAATAAAAGGAATCCTTCAACACTGCTGAAAGTCTTTTTGAGAAACAAATACCAAGCAGACTTGATTTCAGAAAACATATCCCAAATAAGTGGGTTTGAATGACCTATATTCTTTAGCTCCTTTGAAAGCTCATCATGATTTCAACAGTTTTTCATTGTTCCCGTTATATTTAGTTTTGGATTTTATGTCGTTTTAAGAGATCTCATAAAAAACTATTTTGAAGATGTGTTTATCTTTTGCAGAAAGCCAAGAGACTCAGTAGAAAGTAATTCCTAGCAATGGAAGATTCCTAACTAAAACAATTCCTTTTCTGAGTAAATCCACACTGTTATGGGAACCAAAATAAATGATAGTATCCAAGATTGAGGAAGGTACCTAGGAAGGTAAGAATTATACTATCTCTTTTGTTGGTTCATGGAATAAATATGCAGTTGCATGACCTTGTGGAAAGAAAACTGTACCTATGCTCAAGCTAAAAACTAAGGAATCTCCAAACAACTAGATACAGGTAAGTGATGACTAAATCTTTTCCCTTAATTTTAAGCTAATTAGCTAAATTTAGCCAGTTTATTTTCCTTGAAACAGTTTTGTATTTATATCTGTGAATTGAAGTTTAATCATTTTCTTTAAAAGTGAATTTGAACACAGTGAAATGAAAATATCAAATGGAAAACTATATAGGGAGAATTCTCAGACCAGATGCTGTTGAAAACTATAAAATCTGTGGATATTTATGCTTCACTAACTTGATTGATGCTATAGACTTCTGTGTATACAGGATTAAAATTCTTTCTTCATTTCCTTAACGTCCAGTCATGATACTGAAGTTAGTAAATCCATTGAGATGACTAACTCATAGTCCCCATAACCTCTGTGGGAGCCATGGATAAAGACTAAAAAGAACTATAGACTGAACTTTCTAAAATACAAAGGGATTCTAAGTGATGATTTGAAGTCATCATGATGACTTCTGTGGCCATATTTTTGACTAAAAATATATGAGTAAGATTTTTGGCAAGGACTGTAGGAAGAAAAAAATGAAGGGAATAACTGAAATATTTCATGATCTTTTGTAATGAAAACATAATCTCACTTGAAAATCTATATATAATCACTGGCTATATTCGGTATTTCCACCAGTAGCTATAAAAGCTGTCAATTCATTTTGATTGACTAAACTAAAGTCCAAAGAAAAAAGCTATTTTCCCAGGTGACTAACATTTCTTTCTAGTGTGTAAGAAACTCAGGGAAAATTCACGACAAATTTCACTCTGCTTATAAAATGTGAGTAGGACTAGATATCAAATCCAGAGCATTATTCTATCTTTTTAAAACATCAATTTCTCAGAAAATTCATTTAAGAAATATTGAAAACTCTGTTGGGTTTGTGCCACTTCAAAAAACTAAAGGATAGTCACCAGGAGCCCGACAGGACCAGGGCCATTGAGAAAATGCTCTTAAATGAGTTCTTAGAAAGATACTTCCTTGTCATTTTCAAGAGGAAAAAAAAAACCACATTTGATCTTTCTCAGTATCTAATTGTACATTCATTTGAGAGAAAGGAATAATCTCACAGAATACTGTTGTGTGACACAGTAATGCTTGGCAATTTCCTATTTCACACACGGCTAACTTTTGAAATAATATCGTTTTTACATACATATAAATATTCATGCCAATCAAAATGCAGGTAAAATTTCAAAATAATCATATTCATGAATTCGTTTCACAAAGTGAAAGACAGACATGTGGGAGACATTTAGACCTTAGAAAGAAGATTGGCTTCAACAGCAAACCCATATTCATAACAACACCTTGTTTTTACGGTGCTATTGAATTACCACAATTCAGTTAAGACCAATCAGAGAAATGGAACTTCCTTTATTATTCCTTCAACTATCTGCAAAATAACAGAAGTGAGTGGAAGGTGTAGCTCCACCAGTCCTAGTAACCGGGTAATGGAATATATTGATATTGAAATGTCATCACTCAGAAATAACTGTCATCTTTCCAGATGGACCACGTGCTCACATACCAAGCTGATTCTAAGGAAAAGATTAGCAATGTAACTGAATTCATCCTACTGGGCTTGACCCAGAATATAGAATTGCGAAAAATCTTATTTGCTGTGATATTAGTCATCTACCTGATCACAGTGACAGGAAACTTGTTCATCTCAATCGTCATCTTCATCAGCCCAGCCCTGGGTTCTCCCATGTACTTTTTTCTGGCCTATTTGTCTATCATAGATGGTTTCTACTCCTCTTCCATAGCACCAAAAATGATCTTTGATTTGATCTATGAAAACAACATCATTTCCTTCAATGGCTGCATGACTCAGCTCTTTGCTGAACACTTCTTTGCTGCATCCGAGATCATTGTGTTAATGGTCATGGCCTATGACCGCTATGTGGCCATCTGCAAGCCCCTGCACTACATGACCATCATGAGACGACCTGTGTGTGTTTTTCTGGTGGGAGCAGCAGGAATTTTAGGGTTTATTCATGCAAGTATCCAGATTTTGTTCATGGTCCAGTTACCATTCTGTGGCCCCAATGTCATTGACCATTTCATGTGTGATTTAATTCCTCTCCTGGAGCTAGCCTGCACGGACACTCACACTTTGGGACCCCTGATAGCTGCTAACAGTGGCTCACTCTGTATGCTTATTTTTTGTATGCTGCTTACTTCCTATATTTACATCCTGTTCTCCCTGAGGAACCACAGTGCTGAGGGGCGTCACAAAGCCCTGTCTACCTGTGCCTCTCATGTCACTGTGGTCGTCTTGTTCTTTGTCCCTTGTTCCTATCTGTACCTAAGACCCTTGACCTCCTTTCCTGCTGACAAAGCTGTCACTGTGTTTTGCACCATAGTAACTCCTATGTTGAACCCCTTGATCTACACCCTCCGAAATGCAGAAATGAAAAATGCCGTAGAGAAATTCTGGGGGCAAATAATGAAAATCACAGATTAATCAATCTCATAAATGGAGAGTTCAAGCAAAAGCATCTAGTGATATTTCATAGAAATATTCTCTATCTTAATTTTTTAATCTTAAAATATTCAGCTATCACATATGAATCAATATGAGGGTACACTGATAAGTCCATTAAGGTACATCGTACATGTGTCTGGAGTCCAACGTGATTTAAGACTCCATTATATATCTTGATTCTTTAATGTAAGAAGAAAAATGAATATAGTTGAAACCCAACACAAATGCAGTCTAATTAACCAGTGAAGCTAGAGGACATAGAGAAGGGAACAGGAAAAATAGAGGAGAGAGAGATGACAATGAAAGGAAAGGTCTTTAAAAACTCTTGATAGTGATTATTCTAGGTGATAACACTTATACATTTACATACAGAAAAAACAAACACACGCACAAACAACAAAATATCCATTTTATTTCGTAAAATTAATGATCTTTTAATTAATATGTGTTTTGGTAGTAAGATAGTTTTCAAAGACCCCAAAGTGGACACACCACCACATTTGTAAACAAGACTATTTTCAATCGAATATAAAACATCTAGTACTACCTGCTCATGTGTTCGTTCTAGAAGGTTGGATACCCAAAAATAAGCAGCATTCACAAGTTAATTAGGCCACTGTTAATCAGAATTTCAACAACAAAAAACAAGGGTGCACCAGGACCAGCTCTTTAGGCTTTTTGATATTTAAGTGTTTATTTAAAACTAAGCCTGCTTTTAATATGGCAAATAAAGCGAGTATTCTTCTCTGGGAAGTCTCTGAAATAAAAATTTTAGAAAGCTGGTCTTTACAAATAAAAAAAGAAGTGGAGAAAATCAATCAATATGAATTATACACAATTTAGTCAAATAACGTATTTATAGGCCCCAAATTAAAATTTAATGGATAAATCTCTTTTATTTCAATGTCAATGGCCAATGATTGTTCAAAGATTTCTGTTTGAGTTTTCCTTGAAAAGCAATATTACTCACTCAAATAAATGATCACTTTAGAAAATTATTCCTTACATTTTCATTTACTTGATGGTAAAAGCAGACAAAATGTTTATGAGGACAACAACAGATATCCAAGTGCTTTGATTGTGTCTTTTACATCCTAACATCATGGAATGGTGAACCTGGAAGAGTTCTGAAAGGGTCATCTTAGACCCTCTAGAAATTTCATTGTTTCAGGTAAGTCATTCCTGAGTGAAATTTTAATTGGGAAGGTGGTACTGATTAATGAAACTCACAAGCTAAAGACTCTTACAACATTAGGAAGTGAAAACCAGGAAGAGAGACATTCATGACAAGCAACTGCTGTTAGTTGAAGAGCCCAGTGCTATTTTAAATCATAATTTTCCAATCTCTCCATGTTTATGATGGTATGAAGAAGGATTTTAGAGTCAGAGATTAGGTGCAACTTGTCCAAAGATAACTTACTGAGTCATGGTAGTTGGAGGCTAGAACTCAAGTCACTACTCAGTCCACCTGTGCCCTTCCAGTATAACCACAACCTACCACTCTCTACTATTTCTGTCCTTGACAAACAACAAAAAACAGTATTCAGGGAAGATCTCAGAGAATGAGTAGCTGACTTATTAGTATTCAGGGAAGTATTCAGGGAAGATCTCAGAGAATGAGTAGCTGACTTATTAGCTCTATTTTATGCTTTAAAAATATTCCTTAGCTCAGTATCAGAGAAAATTTTACCCAAAAAAATGTTATTTATAAATGTAGGAATGATCTTTGTCCTTTGTGCTTCTATTTCTCAGGAAGAATAAATTTCCCATCATAAAATCACATGCTGAAGCAGTTTTGGAGCTCTCTTTTGCTCATCCAAAGATTAGAACAATGCTGATGTCATCACGTAATTAGCCCCTTTGAATATATTTTGGACTTACAAGGAAGGCTCTTAATTTTATCTCTAATAAGTGCACAGTGTTCTCCTGAAGACTACAGAGAGTCAGCTTATTGTCAGGAGAAATAACAAGTTAGGATTTTCAGAAACTGATATTGAGAAGATCAGTGTCTCAGGGAAATCCCTTGGCTAAAAAACAACACAAACACAATACAATCTATTAAGTATCTTCTATAGTCTGGGCATGGGTCTAGGTCTTTCACATTTATCAACTGTTTCATCTATCTCCATAGCTGAGGGAAAAATCTAACTCTCCTTTATTCTACATCCACTGTGTGGTGAGCTAAAAGATGGAGGAATCCACAGTCAGAATGACCTGATGAGAATTGTAACTCCACCATTTCAATTATTCCATAAGGTATTACCTAACCAAAGGTAACACATTGCTAAATTCCAGAAACACCATAGTGCACATGACAAAGAATGGTCCTGGAAGAATAGAATTTATATTATAAAGGGCAGTAGTCACTGCTAAAATGTACTGGGGAGGAATCTAACAGAATCATTACAAAGGCAAATATACATAATTACTGGGATACTCACATATACACATAATTTTTGATGTTAATAAATATGGACAGAATATACATGCTCATATAAGTAGTAACACATACTCATATAATTTGTAACTTTCCACCACAAAATGTGTAACTAGGGCCTCCCTGGTGGCACAGCGGTTGAGCGGTTGTGTAGAGCTGTCTGCAGCGCGCAATGTGAGTTCAACGCCCGGCCAGGGAGAATCCCACATGGTGCGGCAGACCTTTCCTGCCTCGCCTGCTGCTCCCCTCAGCAGTGTATTTCTGATCTGCCTGTTTTGCTCCCCACTCTGTCTCTGGTGAACCCTCTCGCCGCCCCATGCCTCTGGCCTGTACCCCAGCTTGTATGTATAAATAAATAAATCTTTAAAAAAAAAAGTGTAACCATTTACATTTGCAATTCCTTTTAGCAAATGGGTAGAGCAATCCTATTGTAAGTCTTCTAGAACTTGTTCCCTGAAAAATGAAGAAAAAGTCTCAAGATAAGGATTTGGTGTGCTAAAAATTCATGTCAAAAAATTCAAATCCCTTTTTTTAGCAGTTTGAGGAACTGCCCTACAGCTTTCCATAATGGTTGGACCAGTTCACATTCCCACCAGCAGTGCAGAAGAGTTCCTTTTTCTCCACATCCTTTCCAGCATTTGATGTTGCCTGTATTTTTAATGTGTGCCATCCTCACAGGTGTGAGGTGGTATCTTATTGTGGTTTTGATTTGCATTTCCTTGATTATAAGTGATGTTGAACATTTTTTCATGTACCTGTTGGCTATTTGCTTTTCTTTGGAGAAGTGCCTTTTTAGCTCTCCTGCCCATTTTTTGACTGGATTATTGGCTTTATTTTTGTTGAGTTGTGAGTTCCTTGTAAATTTTTGTTATCAGTCCTTTATAGGTTGTATTGTGATTGTGTGCGAAGATCTTTTCCCAGTTGGTAGGGTGTCTGTTAGTTTTGGTTAATGTCTCTTTTGCTGTACAGAAGCTTTTTGTTTGATGTTATCCCATCTGTTTATCTTGTCCTTCACTTCCTTTGCTTTGGGGGATGTGTCTTTAAAGATTTTGCTGAAATGTACGACATGTAGAGCTAAAAATGGAACTTCCACACGACCCAGCAATACCACTTTTGGGAATCTACCCAAAGGACAAAAAAACACTAATCCAAAAGGATACATGCACCCGTATGTTTACTGCGGCACTATTTACAATAGCGAAGATATGGAAACAACCCAGATGCCCAAAAATAGATGACTGGATCAAGAAGATGTGGTACATATACACAATGGAATACTATTCAGCATTCAAAAAAGATAAACACATGCAATTTGCAGCAACATGGATGGAACTAGAATGGATCATGCTCAGCGAAATAAGCCAAAAGGAAAAAGAAAAATATCGAATGGTCTCACTTACAACAGGAATATAGGGGAACCAAATACAAGAGTGTCAACCAGCGAGAGAGGGGGGAGGACTGGGGCTCAGAACAGGAGAGAGGGGAGCACAGGGGACTGTGGTGATGGTTCACGGGTGAATTGGTGGTGGGAAACCTATGGGGAATATACAGTAATGTAAAAGACACAAAAAATTAAAAAAATAATAATAAAATGTATTACAAATTTTCAAAAAAAAAAAAAAAAGAACACAAGGGACCACAGAGATGGATCCAGGTGAATTGGTGGTGGGTTACCCAAGGGGAATACAAAATGTAAAAGATATAAATAACAATAAAAATATATACATTTTTTAAAAAAATTCAAATCCCAGCCACAATGTTCAACAATCCTACGGTAATTCTGAATAAACACATCTTCCAATTAGTGTCAGGGATAATAAAAACAAACTTAACTTTCCTCAAAATTACTGTGACTACTGTGAAGGATAATGTCTGAAGGAAAAATGTGTGACTTTAACTACAGTTTGCTCCCCTGCATTCTGTAAACTTTAATAGATCTGTATCTGTCATATCAATAAATGATGGCTAAAATATCTTGCAATTATAAACTACTCTGTATGTACGAATCATGAATCAAATTGTAAATAAACATAAAAATGTTTCAACTTGTAGAAACTGAGTTTATTCATTTCCTACAATAATTCTCTGTAAAACTTGAGGTACTGAGTATAAAATCATTAGATCATAATACTATTCAGCATGGAAAGAAGATAAACACATGCAATTTGCAGCGACATGGATGGAATTAGAGGGGATCATACTCAGTGAAATAAGCCAGAAAGAAAGAGAAAAATATCGAATGGTTTCACTTATAACAGGACTATAGGGAGGCCGGGTGGGAGAGAGACAATCAGTGGGGGGGGGGGGGGAGGAGGGAGGCGGAGGGAGGGAAGGAAAAGGGCACAAAATGGAATGGAAAAGAACACAAGGGACCATGGAGATGGATCACGGGTGAATTGGTGGTGGGCTACCCAAGGGGAATACAAAATGTATAAGACATAAATAACAATAAAAATATATATTATAAAAAAAAATCATTAGATCAGGTAATGAGAATACTGAAATCAACAATCCAAGCAGCTGAGTATATATCTTGACAATGTACAGTTTTAATCCCAAGTACGTTAACCAAGTAGATTTATTATTTGGAGAGTGAGAGATCAGCCAGAAAGGAATGGGCTTTGATGAATGAGTCATGAAGGCAGGACTCATCTCAACATAAACATTACTGAGTAGCACCATTAGAGGGCACCATTTACACTGTAATCTGAACTGTCCAGAATAAACTATTTTCTTGAGGTATCAGAGGAAGATCCCTCTTTATTCATGGAGAAATGACCAGAAAGTTAATCCAGAAGGCACTAAATCTAGAGGGTCCTGTGACCTGGGGTACAGCAGGTGGACAATGCAGACTAACAAGGACTGAAATAACTGGGGTACAGCAGGTGGACAATGCAGACTAACAAGTACCAGAATGACACTGAAATTCAGGTGGGAGGTTATGGTACAAAGTGTGCCACTAAGGTAAGCCTGCAGAACTGGGAGGGGAGAGCTGAATGGTCCAGAGGAACATACCTTGATGGAGGGGAAATATATGCAGAGGTCCCTTATAAAAGAAAAAAGACAGAGCCATGTCCTGTACTCCTCACACCAAATCCTTGGAAATGGTGCTGACCTTTTGAGGCACACTGATTGCACCAAAACTAACAGAGACTTGGGACTGAACTCCAGAGAGGAGGGATATTGACGGTTCCACAAACATAACCCAGATCTCCAACAACAACCACCAGAAATTGCACACCGCCTGGTCTCTCACCAATGCCCAGATTCAGAAGCTAAAAGATGAAGATCAAGTGTCTGCACATACAGAAGCTCACAATGGCCAATTGGCTAAAATCATATAAGGCTGGATAAAAGCTTTTAGAAACTCATAGAATCACCTGCTACAAAAGTAACATCATACTTCTCAAAGGAAGCCCTATTGGCAAGGAGAGAATGGAATGACAGTCATTACCTATTTAATATGTAATACTTTAATATGTAATACTTACATATGTGACTGCCTGCCAGGTATACAGTATCCTGCAAGATTTTCCTTCAGATATGAGGGAGAAATAAAGACCTTCCCATAAAAAGAAGCTAACGAGTCTGCACACACAAGACCAACCCTAAAAGTAATGTTGAAAGGAGTTCTTCTATTTACATTAAAGAAAAGAATAAACAAAACCAGACAAGGAAATATACAAAGCTAGAGAGAAAGAAAAATGGCAGCTGGAAATGCTCCTCTATTAACATAAATGTAAAAAGACAGAACTCCCCAATCAAATGGCACAGAGTGGGTGAGAGGTTCAGAAAATTAAACCCGGCTCTCTTGTCTAAAGAGCCACATCTGGGTTCCAAAGATAAATATATGCTCAGAGTAAATGGTTGGGAAACATCCTACAAGCAAATGGAACACAAAGATCCAAGTACATTCATGCTCATATCAGAAAAACTAGGTTTTAGGCTAACAAAGGACTGGTCATTATATTATGATTAAGGGAACAACATATCAGGAAGACATAAAACGTATCAACATGCAACAAGTCAAGGAGTATCAAAATACCTAGCAACTCTGAACATCAATCCCAGAAGCACATCACTTCAACATACGTCATTAACACCGTCTTTCTACAGACAGGGATGGTGAATATTATCTCAGCAAGGACACTCAGTTGGGACAATGTCCAGGTCTCTGCACACTACAAGTTAGCCCATCACCGACACTATGCTCGGGTAAAAATGCCTTTAAAAACCTCTTGAGCAGGTCTCCCTGGTAGCACAATGGGGTAAGTGCAGCACGATGAAGCTATCCAGAGCCACTGCAGCACAAGTTCGATACCCAGCCAGGGAGATTCCCACACAGCACAGCAGACCTCTCCTGTCTCGCCTGCTGCTCCCTCAGCAGTGTACTTCAGTCGATTTGCCTGTTCTGCTCCCTACTCAGTCTCTAGTGAATCCTCTACCACCCCATACCTCTGGCCTACACCCCAGCTTGTATGCATAAATAAATAGACCTTAAAAAAAAACACTGGAGCTACAAATGCAGGAGTTGGTTGAACAACTGAGACACCTGAGCAGAACTGATTCAAAAACTCGTGAATGATGGGTCCTGCCCCACCCCACCTCTTGGAAGAAGAGGAGAAGGGAGATCTCATGCCGGAGTCTGAAGGCCTATCTTTAAACAGAGCTTGCAATTCCTGGGGAGAAGCTCGGAAGTGTGTTTTCAGGAAGAGATTTCTCACCCATGGATACAAATAGTGTGAGATGATGATTTTTCTCGTGTTCTTGGGACTTTATCTTACTATGTAGAAAGACTTTTTTTCAAATATAGGTGTTTTGCCCTAGTTTCCTATGAGTGACCATCTTGTAAATATATGTAACAACACTGTGTTTTAAAAATCTAATTCATCTTATAAGGATCTAGTCATAGTTTCCAAGACAGACAGTGAGAGTGGATAATACACAAATGAGGAGTATGATGGTGGTGATGGTGATGGTGATGATGACAGCTAATTTTTACTGAACTTTCTGTGAATAAAATCCTGACCTAGTGTTCATTTTATATGTTTTGGAGGCATTACATTTCTTAATTTCTTGGTGTCTTTGATTTAAGACTCAGCCTACAAATGTATCTATGTCTAAACCATTTCATTGTTTTCATATAATGGAGGCCCTACCTATATAATGGATCATATGGGAGCATCAACAAAACAGTAGTAGTGTAAATAATATTGCAGCTTTTTATTAACTGTGCTTAATATGTGAAAAATGCTATATGAGCATTTTGTTATTTAATTCTCACTACTGTTCATAAGTAAAATAATATTGGTATCCATTTCAGTATTGGGGAAACAAAGGGTTGATTTTATTCATTGATTCACTGTATTACTCAAGATCAAGCCACAGTTTGGCTCCATCAGAATTTAAATCCAAGTCTGTCTGACCAAAAACTTTATGTTTTACCAAATCCATGCAGCATCCTTTTAATATAAAGACAACAACCTCAACTTCTGACATTTCCCTTGCAGGATCAGATGCTAAAGCAATTCTGGAGTGACCTGTTGCCTCATTCAAAGGTTAGAACAACATTCATGTCATTATTTAGTCACTATGAAGACAGGGCAGGACTCATAAGAAGTGCCTTATTTTTGTCTTCAGTAAGTGCCCAGTATCCTCCTAGTGACTAGAAAATGTCTACAGATGGGCAGGAGGAAAAGGGAGTCATGATATCAAGAGATGATGTTGGAGTGTCAGCATCTTTAGGGAAATCCCCTGACTAAACTAAAACAACAAAAATCAGCACTTATTGAGCAATTTCTCTGTTCTGGGAGTGGGACATAGATCCTTTCACACAGATCATCTCTGTCATCTCTTCACACAGAGCAGAGAGAATAGTCTCACTGTCCTTTATCCACACCTCTATTTTTTTTTTTCAAAAGAATAGGTTTAATATAAAGGGAGAAAAAGTAAAGGATGCTTGCACAGACACAGGTAGGCAGGTAGAGCTGCCCTTATCCACACATCTAATATGTGTTATGCTGAGATCAAGGAAACTAGAATCAAAACTAACTGAATTGCACTTTGCCATTTCAATCATTCAATAGGATTTTTTTCAGACCCCACTTAATCAAAGGTAATACATTACTCAATGGCAGGAATGTCATAGTGATGTCACAGACTTAGTCCATGGCAGCATGGAGTTTATAATCTAAAAGAGACAGTAGCCACCTACAAAATATAACAGGAATGTCTAAACCAGCAAAACAAAGACAAATTCAAATGCAAGGAATTGCTGGACATACCTCTTATTGATAAATATTGACAGGAGTAGATATATACATATAGAAATATAATTAACACTTTGATATAGGCAGCAAATTTTCCTCCATGAAATTTGGAACAATTTTCAGTTCCAATACTCATGTCTTTTCATTACATGTGTACAGCCAGGCCCGAATGAATCCTATTCTAAGTCTTCTCCGAGTATATGCCCTGAAAACTTACTTTAAAAGTCACAAAATAGGGAACAATTAGTCTTCTCTGAATTCGTGTCACGCACTTCATATGGCCCATCCACATTGCCCAGAAATCCCACTATGTTTCTTTAATAACACATCTGCCCAATTTTCCTAAAGCATCATTTATATCCTTCTTCATTTTCTTCAAAATTCTTTTTTCTTATCTAAAAGTCAAAATATGTCACTTTTAGTTTACTCCTCCTGCTTTCTAGAAACTTTAATGGATCCTCTTTCATAAAAATATCAGTATTTATTAAATGACAACTAAAGTCTCTTCTAATTAGGAACCTCTCTGCATTTACAAATCATAATCAAAGGGACATTGCTAATCAACATAAAAAACTTACAATATATGGATAAATCTCCGAGTTTATATACAAAGAAGAGCAATTCTCTACAAAGTTTCGGTTATAGACTCCATAATCAACTAAACATGCCACATAATTAGAATCTTTAAAAGGCATAACATTAAATTATTTTCATCAAAATGCATTGTTTTATCCCAACTGCTGTAATCAACATAGATTTATTACTATTATTTTTATTATTTTATCTATTATTTATTATTTTTAAGTTGATTTGACTTAACAGGAATGTCACTTGAGGAAATTAGGCTGAGTGCGATAACTCAGAAAGTAGAGAACAATTACCACATGGTAATTCATATTATAGGCATTATAGATATGAATAATCAAAGAATACAAAGTGGCAAAAGTCAACAAAACATCTCTTAGGCTCTGAAAGGTATGGCGGTTGGGGGGCAGCACAGGGAGGAGGGGGTAAAGGGAACGGGTGGCGCCGGAGCTCAGAGCAGGGTGAGTGAAGCATGCGTATGTCGAGGTGTGTGTGTTCTCCCAGCATTGCATTTTATAAATGAGTTATAAAGCAATAAAAAAAATGTAAAAGAGCAACCACAGATTCATGTCCCCCAAGTTCATTGCCTGAATCACTTGAGTGATCCACACATCTTTCTCCTTGAGGTGTGTACTCTGTTAGTCACTAAGGTTTTGGAGCAGCGAGAGGGGCTAGGATACCAGTCATGACCATGGGGAAAGGAGAGTCTTTTCAAAAAATGGTACTGGAAAAACCAGTTATCTACAAAAGAATGAAATTACACCCTTACCTGATATCATACACAAAAACAATGTAAATGGGTTAAAGGCTTAAATGAAGACCTAAAACTAAAACGCCTAGAAATAAAATAGCAGAAAAGCCTCATGACACTACACTGGGCAATAACTGCTTAAATGTGATAAAAAAATACAAGCAGCAAAAACAAAAATAGAAAATGTGAATACACCCAACTAAAAAGCTTCTGTAAGCCAGAACAGAGAAAGGGTAACCTAAATAATGAAATAAAATATTTGCAAACCATATATTTGATAAGGGGTAATATCAAAAATATATAAAGAGCTCTCATACAACTCAACAGCAAATACACTCATTTTTAAAATGAGCACAGGACTTAAATTAACATCTCTATCAGTGGTGATATTTATAGAACTAGTACACTTAAAAATGTACACTTAAAAGGTACTGTACACTTAAAAATGATTAAAGGTAAAAGCAACATTATGTATATTTCCCACACCACAACAGATATATCATGAGAGTACAGAT
The DNA here is from genome assembly GCA_004024925.1 of Scalopus aquaticus. Classification (NCBI taxonomy): domain Eukaryota; kingdom Metazoa; phylum Chordata; class Mammalia; order Eulipotyphla; family Talpidae; genus Scalopus; species Scalopus aquaticus. The sequence continues at coordinate 22,520 of PVIJ01006920.1, read as the reverse complement.
TTTGAATGAAGTTGGCAGCCAAGAGGTGCAAAATTAACTGCTGAACATAGAATGATGGCATTGCTTCCCCTTCTGGTGATGAAAGTGCCATTTTGGGTTAAAGGTAAAAAGGTTACTAACATGAAGAGATGATTTTCAGCAGGGTGACAGCCAGCTTGTCATATCAGAATGAGATGATGGGGAGACTAGTGGAACCTCCTTTCTGTAGAGTTTCATTCCTTCCCTCTAGAGACCTAAATACAAAAGTACTTGACTGTGAATTTCTCAGTGGCTACTGTGTGAATGCACAGTACTTACTCTAATGCCCATGATTCTCTCCGTGGGGCAGAGCGTAAAGACGCATCCCTCGGGAAAAGGTCTTGAGAATCTGTCATCTAGATATTCATCCAAAAGAAGTCAATATGTCAATGACTTAAATTACTCAAATTTTGATAGCTGGGAACCTTGCCTCTAAGTCAATCACTAATAAAAAGATCAAAATCTCTAAGGATACCTAACACATAAATTTGAAATCTGAGATTTCCCTTCTAAGAGCAATCTTGCCATTTCTAAAAGTCATGTTTTCATTGGAAAACTCATCTCTAAACTCTAAACTACATCTAAAACTTCTCTGTATCTTATGTAGGTTCACCAATGTCAAAGTGAGTGAGCCCTCCATAATACAGCTTTCTATTTACCTTACCCCTGCCTCATCCTAACTATAGCCAGAGACATATGTTTGACCAAAGTTCAATGCATATCTAAAACTGGCCTCTACTGATGTTTCTGGTTCCAAGTGGGAAAAAAAATGCAAGATGCTGGCTGATGCTCCCAAAAAGATTACAGCAGGGAATTTACTAATCCTATGAGTAATGAAGGGTCAATGCATTACCAAATCCTCTATGCCAAGAAAATCTATTTAAACATTTCTCCAGGATCAATGAAGAAAGAACTACACAGATGGACCTTTATGGGAATGGCAGAGCAGAGGCATGGTTCCACAGGCTGAAGAAGTGTTTGAGGGACACTGCTCCCAGCTCAGTGTGGGTTAGAGGACAGCGAAAGTCAGGAATCAAAGGGAATCTCTCCACATTGCTCAAGGTCTTTTTGGGAAACAAATTTTTGGCAGAATTGATTTGGGAAAACAATACCCATTGAAATAGATTTGATCACTGATACCTTATTAGTTCCATATGCTAGCTTTTGAAGAATTTTTTGTTCCTATTATTTTTAATTTAATCCAAATTATACTTTTAAAGGAAACCACGAATGTGAATAGAAATGAATTCATAGAGTTATGGAATTTTCCTAACCAATACAGCTCACTTTTTAAATAAATCCAGCTGTATAATGGGAGTTTAAAAAAACTTAAATGTTCAACATTGGGAGACTTGTATAGAGATAAGAATGCCAGTGTCCCACTTCTTAGTTCAAGAAGGCATTTGCGGCTGGTGTGGCCTCTGCCCTGAGAAGAAAACAATGACCGAGCTCCATCAAAAAACTGAGGAATCCACAATCTACTAAGATTCAGGTCAGTGATAATAAAATCTTTCTTCCCAGACTTTACGCTAATCAACTTGCTTTCGACAATTTACTTTCAATGTAGTTGCTTTTGTATTTAGATTCTGTGAAATAAAGATCAGTCTTTTTCTGCAAAAATGAATTTGGACAAGTGACATGAAAATATCAATAGAAACCTTGTCAGATGCCAGACACTACTGGTAGCTACTAAAGTCAGTTTTGCAATATTGTGGTAAATATTTTTGTCTTGCTATGTAGACTAGCTAGCTACATTTTTGCTCGTAATGATTTGAAATGTTTTCCCCTTTCATGACTTCCACGTTTAAGCTGAGGGTGGGGATTCGTTATGATTACCAACATGTCACCATTCATAAAAACCATGAATAGAGAAGAAACAACTCTGAAACTGGGCTTCCCTGAAAATAAAAGATCACTCTGTCACTTAGTGAAGCAGAGAAAACCTGATACTGACTTCTGTATCCAAAAATGTGTGAGGAAAAATACAGTTTTTTGGCAGGAACTGAGGGGAGGAGGAAAAGACGAGGAGTAGGAGGAATAAAGTGTCTACTACATGTTTTATAACAACATGTACTAACTCTTGAAAATCCACACACAGATCATTCTATGAAAATATATAGCTAGATGTAGATATTCTTGTTTATATTCAATATTTCCACCAGCTAGCAATGAAAACTTGAAATTCACCTTAACTGATTAATGTCGAAAACTGTATTAATATTTTAGGTGAGCCTAACATTTCTTTCTGTCAATAAGAAATTCAGGAAGCTTGATGACTCGATTAATTTCATTTTTAAAATGTGAGTAATATTATATTTTTTAGTCCAGAGCATTATTCTATATGTCATGAAAGGTCAATTTACAGACCATTCATTTAAGAAAGAGAATTTTCCAGGCCAGTTTGTACCACTTACATTCATATCCAAAGATCTGGAACCAGTGAGCTGAGAGCCCTATTGAGTCACACAGCATCCACAGCTGCTCAGTGGTGGTTATAAAGATAGTTCTTTGTCATTTTGGAGGAAAAAAATATCCATCTGGAGTTGGTGTGTACGAGAGCGTGCATGTGCAGTGATTGACAGATTAACTGCCACAAAGCACAGCTAGTATAGATAAAGGTCTGGCATTTTCAAATCTGATACACAGATATGACCATTAAAAGAATAGTGTGTCCATATATTTATAATCTTCCTGCTGATAGATAAATATAAACTTCAAAATAACTGTTCCTGATGAAAATTGCCCCCAAAATTGAAATAAAGCCAATTGTGAAATGGTTAGAGCTAGAAAGGAAGTTTTCAACTTAAGACAACATAAATAGCACCTTGATTTTATTGTCATGTTTAAAAGTAATCTCATGTATATCCCTGATGGGATATTGAAAAGAAAAAGGACATTAGCAGGAAAACTGGAATTCTAACAAGTCTGTACTTTACCTAATAGTATAGCAATGTTAATCTCTTACTTTTGATAATTAAACCATAAGATGTTGGGTGACGGGTGAGTAGGAACTCTCTACTATCTTTGTAACATTTCTATAAATCTAAAATTGTTTTAAAATGAAGTTAAAAATAACATATAAACAAAAGGTAATCTCACTGTACAATTAAAGTAGGGCTAAATTTAACCTGTTTCCAGTCTACTTTACAATGATCTGCAAAATGACAGAGTGGAAGGTATAGCTCCACAATCCAAGACAGTTAATGGGATATTTTAGTATTGAATTTAAAATGTCCTCACTCAAAATAACTCATTAATCTTTCCAGAAGGACCATGCATGCACAGCTGAAAGAGAACCACAGAAATGGTGAACAATGTAACAGAATTCATCCTACTGGGCTTGACCCAGAATCCAGTTCTCCAGAAAATCTTACTTGCTGTGATTTTAGTCATCTATTTGATCACACTGGCAGGTAACCTGCTCATCTTGGTCACCATCTTCTGCACCCCAGCCCTGAAAAGTCCCATGTACTATTTTCTGTCCTATTTATCCATTTTAGATGGTTTCTACTCTTCTTGTATGGCACCCAAAATGATCTTTGACTTGATCTCTATGAAGAACACCATATCCTTCAATGCCTGCCTGACCCAAGTCTTCGCAGAACATTTCATTGGTGGAACTGAGATCGTCTTGTTAATGGTCATGGCCTATGACCGCTATGTGGCCATCTGCAAGCCCCTGCACTACATGACCATTATGAGGCGACCTGTGTGTGTTTTCCTGATGGCAATGACTGTGGCTTTAGGGTTTCTTCATGGAGGGATCCAGATTTTGCTCACGATGCCACTACCATTCTGTGGCCCCAATGTGATTGACCACTTTCTGTGTGATTTAATGCCTCTCCTGGAGCTAGCCTGCACGGACACTCACACTTTGGGGCCCCTGATTGCTGCCAACAGTGGCTCAATGTGTTTGCTCATTTTTTGTATGCTGGTTGCTTCCTATCTCCTCATCCTGCGCTCCCTGAAGAATCACAGTGCTGAGGGGCGTCGCAAAGCCCTGTCTACCTGCGCCTCTCATGTCACTGTAGTCATCATGTTCTTTGTCCCTTGTTCATATCTGTACCTAAGACCCCTGGCCTCCTTCCGCAGTGACAAAGCTGTGACTGTGTTTTGTACCTTAGCAACACCCATGCTGAACCCCTTAATCTACACCCTCAGAAATGCAGAAGTAAAAAATGCCATGAAGAAACTCTGGGGACAAATGCAGAAAACTGCAAATCAGTAAATCTGGTGAATGGAGTATTTAGGGGGAAATCTAGTGCTATTTTATAGAGACGTATTCCCCTTTCTTAGCTGATTAAACTTGGAACATGAATTATCCAATCTGGATTAATTTTCTTTAGGATCCCACACATTGTGGGCAGACTCCCATGCCCTTTAAGGTACTGTAGTCAAAGTGTCAGGAACTGTAATAATTTTAGATCCCTCAAAGTGTTTTATTTTCACAGAAGAAGAAAAAGCGAATCTAAGCCAATACAACTTGATTATAGTTACACTCTACCAAGGCAGTCATAAAATAATTTTTTTAATATTTTTTGGAGGAAAGAACCTACGAGGACAAGAAGAGCATAGGACACCATAAAAGTCACAAAGCTGTCTTGACTGCTATGAAACAAATCAATAGCAATATTCTTGAATGTTCTTTATGCCCAGCACTACAGCTAGGATGAAGTTTTATTGTAAAAGTAGAAAAGAACTATATATGCAAAAAAGGATAAAGCAGTAGGGGAAAATGCCTTCAAGAGGCTTTATTATCAAGTTTTTCTAACATCTGTGGTGCTCTCCTCAACAGCCTGTATAAGTACTAAAAATCAGAACAATACAGAGAAGAATAGCTAGTATGATATACAAATGCTAAAAGAGTTCCATACTTTTAAACTACACTTATATCTGTACTGCTTAGGTACAGATATGAACAAGGTAATCATTAATACATACATACATACATACATACATATATATATATATATATATATAACTTTTTCTTATCTTAAAGAGTTTGAAGTTTACAAATGTTCCCCCAATAAACCACATTGTACTTTTCACACTCCCAAGAAAGCAGCATTTACACAAAAAGGCTGATGTCTCATCTTGCCTCTAGCATTAATTAGTCTTGTAAATGGAAGCTAATTCACCTTTCTACCAGTTTTTTAGTCTATAAAAAGGAAATAACATGATGTACTTTTAAATTGTAAGAATTAAGTTCTTGAGTAAGAATTAAGATTTAAACTGAATAGTGAATCAGTTGAAAAATAATGACTATTGCAGAGGTGTATAAGGTGTGTTGGCACCACAGATACCGACAAGGAGCCCAAGATCATTGTCACTGGGGTCACTGCCACTTCCCTAACCCTGAACATGGGAGACAAATGTGTGTCCTACACCATCACATTACTCCAAAATCTGTCATTAAGTGCCGCCCCTTTACAAGATCACGGGTGAATTGGTGGTGGGTTACCCAAGGGGAATACAAAATGTAAATGACATAAATAACAATAAAAATATATATTATTAAAAAAAAAGTAAGGACAGCATAAAGGTGAGCTATCATCTCAGCAAGGAGATTTAATGGGGCCAATAACCAGGCTTCTGGATACTAAGAGCTCGCCCATCATGACTCCCTATTCTAGGAGAAGTGCCCTTGAATATCTCCACAGCTACCAGTTGCTGGGGCAACTGAGAGATGCCTGAGCAGAAAAGCTCTCACTGTGATGGCTCCATCTGGTCCTGTGGAAGGAGGAGAAAGGAGAGCCAGGGGCCAGAGATTGGAAGACCTCTCTGTGCGGAGCTGGTGATTCCTGGGGAAGAGCTCAGAGAGATTTCTCAGGAAGAGATTTCTCACCCAGGATTCAAATAACATGTGATACTGACATTTCTAGTATTCTCAAGACTTTAAATCAAGTCAGATCACATTATATTAAAAGGCCTCCAAAAAAAACAGATGTTTTGCCATAATTTGCTATGAGTGATTTTCTTGTGAATAAATGCAAACAAGGATGTTCTAAAACATCAAATTTACTTTTTAAAGAGCTAGTTGTAGATCTCTCTTGGGAAAAACAATGGACTAGGGTAATGTGAAAATAAGGATAATGACGATGATCATGGTGAAGACAGCGCTTTCTAGAATAAAATCCTCTCATTTTATACGTTTTGGAGGCAACAAATCAATTAATTTCCTTCTGTCAGTAAGCTCAATAATATTGCTATCCCATTTCAAAGATTAGGAAACCGAGGCTTGGAGAGATTCATTTTATTGCTCAAGATCAAGCTACAATTTGATTGAATCAGAATCAAATCCCAGTCTGTCTGCCCAAAGCCTTTGTGTTTTACCTAACCCAAGTGGCATCCCCTTAATATGAACAGACCACAAACTTAACTTTATGTACTTCTCTCTAATCTCTGGTACTCTCTTCTTGAAACCTTTTGGTGATCATTGTTTGAACCAATTTTAAGAGGGGTTTCCTTCAGAGTGACACCAGGCTAAAGACGTATGAATCTGGAAAAGCCAGCAAGTGACTAGTATTTACATTCTCACCTAACCAGTAATGTCATTGAAATCATTTCTTCTCCACATACACTGCTTGTACAAAATGGAGCAACCTGTGGCTTATATGGCACTTTCTCTGATAAATACAAACAACAAGCAAATATGGTTTTGACATACGTGTTCACCTCGCTGCCATTCATTTAAAAATAAACTTCACTTGAGGGACTGACATTCAGAGAGAAGAGCTATGTTTTACAGAGACTGACATAACCATGAGTGTGGAATAAAAATTTCAAATACAGGTCCTCCCTGGCAGTGCAACAGCTTAGCGCAGCGCTGTAGAACCGTAGGGAGCTGGGAAGCGAGTTTGACGCAAGGCGGGAGAGAATCCCATACAGCGCGGCACACCTCCCCTGCCTCGCCCGCTGCTCCCCTCAGCAGTGTATTTTGGTCCAGCTGCCTCTTCTGCTCCCCACTCTATCTCTGGTGAACCCTCTCACCGCCCCACACCTCTGGCCTGCACCCCAGCTTGTAAGCAAAAATTTTTTTAAATCTTTTAAAAAATCAAATACAGGTCTTTTAACCCATAAGCATATTTTCCAAGTGTACTTAAAATTGAGAGGCTCGTGTTATTTCTAGCTTTATGTCTTCTGCTTCCCACTGACAGGAAAGGGAACCAGCATTCACAAGACAACTACGAACCCATGCTCTTCACACACATCTTTCACAAGGACATAAACTAAGGATGAAAATGCTCTTTTCTTTAACATTTTAAAAGTACAGGTTAAACAGAGAAAGGAGAAAGGAAAAAAAAGAGGCACCTGCATAGTCACAGACAGGCAGGAAAGCTGATGAAAATGCCCATTTTTGGAAAATGCCATTCAGAAAAGTTTATTTGCTTAAGATGCCTTGTAAACTTAAAGAAATAATTTAACTTCAGAGTGCCTTTTAGGATAGCAGAGGTTTAATCAAATTTATTAAAGAAGAAATGGGGGGAAAAGGTGGAAGAAAAGAAAGAGGAGAGGGAGAAATAGATGATGAGGAATGGAAAGAGACCCACTAATGTTCACAGTGATCAACTGTAGGAATCGGGCTTGCAGATTCACACACACACACACACACACACACACACACACACACACACCTTTATTTATATTCTAAACTTTTAAAAATGGCATTGAAGATACTTCATATAGTCACCAAATGGAGATATCCCTGCCTTTGTATACACAATAAATAGTAACTTTTAAATCACATAGAAAATGTCTGATGATATTTATTATGTATTTATTCTAGCAGGTTGAATTTTTTTTAATAAACAGCACTCATAAGTAAGGTGGGCCAGTATTAAGCAAGACAGACAACAATAAACAAGGGGACACTGGATCACTTTACACTATTTGATATTTTAAGTGTAACTAAAAATAAACAGAGGGAGCAGGAGAGGGAAAGTGAGGAGGTTCTGGCCCCGGAAGCTGGTGGAGGGGGAGGGAAACGTGAGCACACATGCAGGGGGAAAGTGGAGAGGTGAAGCCTTCTCCCAAAATTGTAGTTCTGTAAGCAACTGGCAAATCAATAAAATTTGAGGGGGAAAAATAAAATTACTTGGAGCCTAAAAAGAATAAAATTGTGCTTCAAACTGCAATAAAAGTAAGAATGCTGTTTTAGAAAATCCCTTGGAATAAGGTTGTGGCATGCTGCAATAAGGTAAGCTCTGTCTTAGTGAGCCCCGCCCTGACTCCTTCCTATGTCTTAATGGATTAGAAAATTGACTCAATTATACTTTTATTATCTAACAGCAGCGTAGAATAGGGACAGAATTCAAAGTCTCGCTTAAGCTTTACATCTAATCTAATGTGAACACTATCTAATGTGAACACTAAAAGAAGACAATTTTATTTTGCTAAACTGTGTAACTGTTGCTTTTGTTAGACATAACAGTTTGATGTAAAACAACATTTTTTTCCCAATGATCTCCTGATTTTTTTGGTACTAGAGACCACTTTAAAACACAGTAGAGATACTGGTTTTTGTTGATTTTGATATGTTTTAATTTGTGTAAAAAGTATATATGCTACAACACTGTGAATTCCAGATTCCTTCTCAAATAAAAAATTTAATTATAAATTAAGGAGCCAACACTCTTAGAGTGAATCCTGAGGAGAGATAGCAACATTTTGTAAAACCAGGAGGAGTGGGGTGAAAAGAGACACATTCCAGCAGCCCTCACAATGTGAAAGAGGAGGAGTTAGGGAAACTAAAAGTAAATACACTTTGCATCACTTTTCAAAGAATAAGTCTATTCTCAGTGTAACATGTATATTAAACTTATTGAAGAAAAAAGGAAAACAAAGCAACCTCTTTTGGGAGTTAGGAAATATATTGAGGTATATATAACATATCAAAGAAAACACATTTCGGTTACATGAGCCAGGAAGCAGATTAAGCACTGTACATAGAGTAATGTGATTCTCACAGTAACATTTAGATATGTGTTATCTTTATCTTAAGGCAGGCATCAGAGACCTGCTGGGTCTCGGCCTCACTCCAGGTCATTCCACTAGTAAGTGTGGGAAATAAATCTCAAACCCAGGTTGTTCTGTCTCCAGATCTCACGCTCTCTGCTAAGGCACAGCAGCTATAAGCCAAGGTCACCTGGGGTGATGACAGGACTAGAAGCCACACCTACCTGACACCGGCTGCTGGAGGTGGCTAAGCGTGACATTATTTGCCTTATGTTGTATTTTGCCTCACTTTTCTATATTACATGTATCACACAAACTCAAGTATCAACATGGATTGCTACTTAAAGATCTGCATGATGATCAAAAATAACTGACTGCCCTAGAATTGGGTTCCTTCAAAGTAAATCGGCTTGATTAATAACCATGAGACACAGCCCCCTCATTTCTAAAACTGAGATAATAAATATATAAGCCATATGTATTTCACATAGTCATTTTATAATCAAATCACAGATTCAGGTGAAAAAAGTAAAGCACAAAATTCTATAAAGATAAATGGATGGATGAGATGGACTAAGGTGACATATAATAAAAAAGTTTTTGATTGCTCCATTATGGAAGTAAAGTGTTTTTATTTCCTGCTTTACCATCATTGTCCACCTGCACTTTCATACTGTGTGAAGAGGTTTCTCATGGCATTTTTCACCTCTGCATTTCTCAGGGTATAAATGAGTGGATTCAACATTGGTGTCAGAATGCCATAAAATACTGACATGTTTTTGTCTACAGACAAAGTAGATGCTGGACGCATATAAGAGAATATACAGGGCACGAAGAACAAGGCAACCACAGTGAAGTGGGCCCCACAGGTGGACAGGGCTTTGCGTCTCCCCTCCGCACTGTGGGACCTCAAGGAGCGCAGGATGATGACGTAGGAGGCAGCCAGCATCAGGAAGTTCAACAGGCAGATCACACCACTGTTGGCCACCACCAGCAGACCAATGGTATAGGTGTCAGTGCAGGCGAGTTCCAGCAAGGGGTACAAGTCACAGACAAAGTGGTTGATCACATTGGGCCCACAGAAGGGCAACTGAAGGACCAGGAAGAGCTGAATCAATGAATGCAGGAAGCCTCCCGTCCAAGCCAGCCCCACCAGCAGGCCACAGAGTTGCCTGGTCATGATGGTGATGTAGTGCAGGGGCTTGCAGATGGCCACGTAGCGGTCGTAGGCCATGACCGTGAGCAGGATAATCTCAACACCTCCCAAAAAATGGGCTCCAAAGAGTTGAGCCAGGCAACCCTCAAAGGAAATAACTCTGCCCTCATATAAGGAGTCAGCAATGAGTTTAGGGGCCAGGGAGGAGGAATAACAGGTGTCTATAAAGGACAAGTTGGCCAGAAAAAAATACATAGGGGATGCCAAAGTGGAACTACAGGTAATGGTGACCACAATGAGCACGTTACCACCAACTGTGACAACATAGATGATCAAAAAGAGCACAAATAAAACTCTCTGCACCTCAGGGTTTTGTGAGAGTCCCAGCATGAAAAATTCTGTGATATTGTGTGGTACTTCCATAGATCCCCAGAGCACAGAGAATGGAGGCACAATATTGCCTAAAAGTCAAGAGAGAATCATAACTGTAACAGAATGAATTACAGGGGGACAAATATGCAAGGTTTCCTTAACACATCCTCTTCCCTGTGTTCCTCCTAAACCCTTTCAGCTCCAAAATTATTGTGCCAATTCATTCTGTTAACCACAAAATGTGAACATGTCTATTTGTTGACTTCAGCATCACTGGGCACTAATGTTATTTTAAGTAATAATTTACAAAAAAAATGTTCAATTCTTTTGTTACTCCTGAAATTAAACATTAGTAGATAATGCCTATGATTCCACCTTGAGAACATCTCTGAGCACTTTCTTTAAGGTTGACGTAGATCAATATTACTGAAAACAAGGATATTTAGGATCTCCTAAAATTCCTACATGAATAGTCCATAAATTTTGAATCAAATTTTTCTTCTGTATTTTGCAATAAGGTTTAGTAGACATAACTATCAGCCATTGTTTCTAATGGTAACACAAACTGATGGAGAACAAACTGAAGAAAGAGTGGGAGAGCCTGACTCACTGCAGCAGCCGCTGAACTGATCACTTTCTCCATTTTTCTCTTTGTTCATTTGCTCCCTCCGTGTTCCAGGCTGTGGACAGCACTGAGCCTAGGAAGCCAACTTAAATGACATTTCCCCTAGCTTTACACACTTTACACATTTCTGGGTGTTGCATTCCCTGGGCTGAGTGACATCAGTTACCAGTCCTACTGTCTATAGGGAGGATTTAAAGTCATAAATAAAATATTGTTGAACATCAGTTAAAGTACGTTAAATCATTTCCTGCCTATACATTATATAAAGGACATTCCAGGCAGGGAAGACAGAGGCCCTGTCCTAACCAGCTATAAATTAGAATCCATCTCACCAAATATTTTTCTATTCACCCTTTATTCTCCTGATGACATTTAGGAAGCATCGGTGCCTTCTTAGTCTGGATCTAACAAAATGCAATCATTAACTACACACACCACCACAGATACCATGTTTCCTGGAAATGTATCATCTTACAGTAGTTAAATCTTCCAAACTGCTGAAGATTGATGCTGAGTATGATAAAAATTAGTGATGAGGTATGGAGTGTTACAGGAAGAAAGACCCACATCAGGTGAACACCGAGAGAAAATCCCTGTGTTGACCAGAAATCTGCCCCCTTTTTCTCTTGCCAAGCTTTACCACAAGAAAGTGAATATAGTTCCTACAAGTACAAGCCTGGTGGGGAGTGCTGAATTCAAGACAGCTGTAAAAGAGCAAACACTATGCCATTTGCAGCAACATGGGTGGAGATGAAAGGGATTATGCTCAGTGAAATAAACCAGAAAGAAAAAGCAAAATATCAGATGGTTTCACTTATAGGAGGATTGAAGGGGAACCAAATAAGGTATCAGGAAAAAAATAATTAAAATAAATTTAAAAACAAATTAACAGAAATGGAAGAGAGGAGAATACAGGGGACCATGGAGATGGATCACGGGTGAATTGGTGGTGGGCTGCCCAAGGGGAATACAAAATGCAAAAGACATAAATAACAATAAAAAAAACAAAAAAAAATTAACAGGCAACTATTAATCAGAGACACTGCAGGGAATGAGAAGGGAGAGGGATCAAAATAGGAGAGGGACTATGGTGATCGTGCACGGGTGAATTGGTGATGGGAATATTAAGGGGACTACACCTGAAAGGAGAAAGCAAACATTGTACAAAAAGGAAGAATGATGTAAAATATATACAAAATTTTTTTAAAAAGAGCAAACACCTATGTAGCACTTAGTCTTTACCAGCATAATCCTTTCTGCCCGACATGCATCAGCTCATTTATTCCTCAAAGAATCCCATGAGGCACTTCGCTTTTTTGTCCTCCTTTTGCAGGAGAAGAAAACAAGACACACATTAGCACCTTACAGAAACTTACTCAGCTGACAATGGCAGTCTTACTGCAGAGGCTGTGGGCAGCCCTGCGCTGTCCTGTTAACCTCACTGGGCTTGAATACTTGCTCTGCCGCTTAGTGCTCATGTAACCATGGACAACTTTTCAAAGTCTCAATGTTCTCATCTATAAAATGAAAAGGCACTGCTACCCATTGAGGTGGAAGGAGCTGTAAATGGAAAGAGTATGCTGGAAGAGTTTCTATGAAACCTGGATGTGACAACTATTTACTAAGTGACATCTCTGACATCCCATCTTCAATGCCACAGGCAACAAATTCTTCATGTGGCTTCAGGAGTTGAATGCATATATTAAAACTCAGCAGAAACAGAAAGGGGTATGATCTTACTACAAATATTAAAAATGCCCTAATACTTACCCTCACACCGAGCACAAGAGAATCAAGAAAATTCAATCAATATCAGTAGGATAAAATTTAGCCAAATAATGAATTTAGATGAAAATTTAAGCTGATTAATCATATGATTCAAATTTACGGCAGTTCAAAATAAACTACTGGTTACAAACTAAGAAAAAGAGTCTCCTGTTGAGTTATCCAGAAGAAGCAAAGTAATTATAAGGAAAATGAGAATTTCAGTAAAATTATTCCTTTGCAACTGTATTGGAGTTGCATTTTTCATTATTTAATTTTTGAAATAAAATCCAGAAAACTTACAGTGACTATATCAGAGGACAACAGGTCACCAGATGGGTTCTCTTGTTTTCTGTTTTCCTTTAAATCCTAACATCAAAAAGAGGACCTGGGCAAGTTTGTGACCGGTGTCTAAAGCAGTTCCAAGCTTGTCACCCCACGTTTCAAAGATCACAAGATTAAACTCCTGGCTAAGGTTAAATTATTTTTTCACTGAGGCAAAGCACAGGATGGACAGTGGTTACTGATGACGGCAACTCCTCTGAGCAGACTGGCTTAGAAGAAGCAGGTGAAAAACCAAAAGGGAGTCCCCGTCGTTTACAAGCAGCGAGGAATCATTCCATTATCCATTTCCCTTTCATTTGCTGAATAATTGCATGGCTTACAAAATCATCTTCTCCAGTTGTCTCCATGTTTAAGATGTTGGATTTAAGATTCACATAGATTAGGGGCACCGGGTCTGAAGTCACATGGGTGACTCATGGCAGAGGCAGAGAGAGAAATCAGGTGGCTGACCTCTCTGCTCTTCCCCTTTCCAACACAACCAGCAACTTCCATATCACTTTCTCTCTCTTTGACCATCAAAAATAAAGTGCCGCTGCCAACACTGCAGGGAGGATCACAGGAGTAGCTGCCTTGTTAGCTCTGTTTTTGCAAAGAATATACATTACCTCAGTCACAGAGGAAATTTTTCTCCTTCCTCTGAGAAGGGTTATTTATAAGGTGGGAGTGAGAACACAGGGATGAACAGGACTCTGCGCTTTCTCTCTCCCAGGGAGGCAGTCTCTGCTCACAGGATCACATGCTGAAGCATTTTGGAACTGGCTTTTGCCTCACTGACAGGTTGGAACAATGTTGAAGTCATCAATTAATTAATCCCTGTGAATGCATTTTAGTCTCACAAGTGCCTTAATTCTGCCTCTAATAAATGTCCCGTGGCCTCCAAGTGACTAGAGAGAATCCACATATTGTCTGGAGGAAAAGAGGCTATTTCAGGAACAGATATTGGAGGCCCAGCACCTCGAGGGAAATCCCTGACTGAATAACAAAAATCAACACCTTTCTGATTTCTGGGTGTGGGCCCCGGGCCCTTTCACATAGATCTTCTCTTTTGTCTCTCCTCATAAAGCGAGAGAAAAGTCTCAATGTCCCATAGCCCAGCTGCTACCAAATCCAAGTAACCTATAAAAGAAAATTATAGGTCAAAATGCATGATGAACATAAAACATCTCTAACAAGGCAATTCAACAGTACATTCAACCAATTCAACAGTACATTAAAAACATATCAAATGGGATATCCATGGATGCAGAGATAGTTCAACATATGAAATCAATAAATGTGATACAACACAGTAACAGAATTAAGGATAGAATCATGATCAAATAAATAGGTATAGAGAAAACAGCTCACAAAATTCACTACCCATTCCTTAAAAAAAGACTCAGCAAAGTAGGAATAAAAGGAAATTCCCTCAACCAAACATTGGCCATATGTAACAAGCTCACAATGACTATTACATCATACTCAACAACTGAAAAATATCTTTCTTCAACTACTCATCAAATAAACCACTGGAAAATTTTCTTCTCAGGAACAAAGATAGATACCTATTCCTTCCAACTCTATTCAACATTGCACAGGAAGCCCTAGACAGAGCAATATGACAAGAAAAAGAAATAAATCATCAAATGGGAGGAAGTAGTGAACGTCTCTGTTTTCAGATGACATGAACATATGTGTAGAGAATTCTAAGCAACCACCCAAAAAAGAAACTGTAAGCACTTATAAACTAACAAAGCAGCAAGATACAAAATCAACATATACACCAGTTACATTTACATATACCAGCAAACTATTCTCAAAAAATTAAAAACCCAATTTATAATCATAAAAAAGATTAAAATCCTTCAAAATAAATTTAACAAAAGACTTGTAACCAGAGAACTACAAAACATTCATGACAGAATATAAAAAGAACACAAATAAGTCATCCCATGTTCATGGAATGTAAGACTCAACATTATCAAAATGGCCACACTTCTCAATGAAGTCTGAAGAGTTAATACCATTCCAGTCAAAGTCCCAATGGCATCTGCACAGAAATAGAAAAAAAAAATCTAAAATTCTTATGAAATCACAAAGGTCACAGGTAACGGGATCAATCTTCGGTAAAGAAAAAAAATGCTGGCAGTATCTCACTTCCTGAATTCAAACTGTATTACAAAGCTTTTGTAATTTTAAGAGTAGAATTCTCCACACAAAGACAAACAGATCAGTGGAATAATACACAGAGTCTGCAATAACCGTTTGTGTGTGTGTGTGTGTGTGTGTGTGTGTGTGTGTGTGTGTCTTTTGTGTTCAATACTGTGTATAAGGCTATATTTTTGATCCATATCTACATCTGTATCTGTAAATATATATTATATATGTATATGTAAATATATAGATTAGTGTATGTAATCAACTGACCTTTGACAAGGATGCCAACAGTATGGCATGAGGAAAGGAAAGTCTCTTGATTAAATGGTACTGGGAAAACCGGAAGGCCACATGCAAAAGAATGAAATCAAACCTTTATCTTCCACCATATGTACAATCAACCAAGCGGATTAAAGACTTGAAGATTAGATCTGAAACAGTGAAAATCCTAAAGGAAAACATAGCAGGAAATATTTGTGGTGTTGGACTGGGCAATGTCTTGGATGTAACACCAAAGCACATCAACAAAAACAAAAATAGAAAATAGGGCTGCATCAAATTAAACAGTTTTAATCCACCAAACAATAAACAGAGTAAAGGGGCAGCCTAGAGGATATGATGAAATATTCTCAAGCAATCTATTTGATGACAGATAATATCAGAAATATGTAAAGAACTCAGGCAGCTTAATAGCAAAAATAACCCAACTTTCCAAGTGGCCTTTATAAAGGAGCTGAATAAACTCTTCTATTGGTGATGCTTGAAAAACAATATGAATACCTTAATGCCACTAAACTGTACACTTAAAATAGTTCTATGGTAAACTGCACATTACATATATCACAATAAAAAAATAAAAATACCAAGGGAGAGCACTAGACTGTGAATGACATTGGTAGCAAATAGGTGCAAAAGATAAAGTTGAGGAGAGTGAAAGGTACTGCTTCCAGTTTAAGGTTCTGAATTACTGCAGTGTGTCATTTTGGTTTAAGATAAAGGCTGGTTTTAAAAATGGTGATTCTGAGCACAGTTACATTTATGTCTCCATTGCCTGAGAAACTAAGGGAGAGAAGATTGTAATGGTGGTTCCTTTCTCTAGGATTTTTTTTCTCTCCTTCTGGATGTCTTTATACACAAGTGCTTGGCTGACTGCTATATTCTCAATGGCGACTGTGTGAAAGCAACAGTACTTAACTCTAAGTTCCCCAGGAGTCCCTCCCTATGGAGTAGAGAGAAAGACTACAGTAGCCTGAATACATCATGAGAACATGTTGTCTAGGTACTCACTCCAGAGGAGGTTGCTATGTTTATGACTTTTAAAATCATTAAACTTTGGTAGCTAGGAATCTTGCCATTTGAATGTCCTCTTGTCAGTAACTTATAAAAATATCAAAACCTCCCAAGTAAACTGGCACATAAACTTGAAGTCTGGGGTTTCCATTCTCAGGGTAACCATACCATTTAGATCAGTCATGTTTTCAGAGATCCATTCTCTGAACTCTGATCTATGCCCCTGTATCCTTGTTCAAATTCACCATGTCAAAATGAGTAACTAAGCCCTACAATAAAATATTCCTAGTTAGCTTACCCACATTTCATACTAAAGCCAGTGACATATTTTTTTAATATATATTTTTATTGTTATTTATGTCTTTTACATTTTGTATTCCCCTTGGGTAGCCCACCACCAACTCACCCGCAATCCATCTCCATGGTCCCCTGCCAGTGACATATGTTTAAACAAAACTCAACTGCATTTCCAAATCTGTCCTCTAATGAAGGGTGCCAAGTGGGAGTAAATGAAAGACCTTGGCTTCAGGGAAGCTTACAACAATGCCAATTATTAATCCTCTGAGGATTTGAGAGGTCAATGCATTACCAAATCCTGTACTTCAGGAAAGTCTATTTAAACACTTCTCCTGAATCAATGAAGAAAAAATTACACAGAAAGACCTTTAAATAAATGACAGCTGCAGGGTGATGGTTCAACAAGCTGAAGATTTGCTTGGAGACAGTGAGACCAAGTGGTGAGTGGGTTCGACAGAGGGCTCACATGGAAATAAATGAACTCTCTCCCCAACTTCTCACAGTCTCTTTGAGAAACCAAAATTTGGCAGAACTGATTTGAGGAAATAATGTCCAAACAGGTAGATTTGATTCACGTTTACACTTTACACCTCCACATACTAACGTCTCCTGATTTGAAGAATCTTTTATTGTTGCCATTGTTTTTAATTTGGATTGAACACACTGATGAGACATGAAAAACATCTGTTTTGAAAATGTGTTTATACTTTCACAAGAAACCATGAAATTGAATAGAAATTAAATTCTAGAGCTATGAAATTTTTCTAAGAAAAACAGCCATTTTTTTTGAAGAAATCCAGACTGACCATGGGAGCCAAAATAAACCATAAGGTCCAAGATCTGGAAGGTGATCTAAAGAAATGAGAATCCCAGAGTTCCACTGTCAGTACAATTGTGCATGCAGCTGTGTGGCCTCTGCCCTGAGGGGAAGGAAGCAAGGACTGGACTCTATTGAAAAACTGAGAAATCCACACTCAACTAGATCCAGGTCAGTAATAACTAACTCTGTCCCCCCAAATCTTAAGTAGGTTAACTTAATTTAGCCAATTTATTTTCACTGCAACTGCTTTTGTGTTTAGATTTGCTCATCAAAGATGAGTCTTTCCTCTAAAAATGAATTTGGACACAGTGCCATGAAAATATCAACAGAAAAAAACATCAGTAATGTGACAAGACATACACTAGCTGTTGAGAGATTTTAAACATTGTGCACACTATTTGTCCCTCACTAAGTAAATTAATTCTGCATACTTCTGTGGGTAATAATTTGAAATCCTCTCCCCTTTTCATGACTTGCATGTTATGTATTGAAGTACAAGTTGATGAATTAAATTTATTAAGAATAACTAATCTCATAGTCACCCATTTATAAGCCATGGATAAAGAATAATTGAGAGACTGAGCTTTCTAAAAATAAAAGAGACCCTACCTTTCTATTAGTAAAACTGAGAGGTCACGCTGCAGACTTCTGTGTCCACAGATTTGGAGGAAAAATACATAGCTATGCTTTTTGGCAGCAATTGGGAAATGCTTTAAAAAAAGTGGGAAGGAGAAATAAAACACTCTTTTGATAATTTAGTAACATGCTAACTCTTATAAATCCATGGGAAAGTCCTGAGACTCTATCTGGTGAACATCTGAGTCCCATTCTGAGCAAATACTACATTTTTATAGTTGTTTTTAAGGGAGAAGTGGATCCTAACCTCTCTAATTCACCATGCCATGGGTGGAGTCTCCTTAACTCTTGTGGACATAGAAGGATCCCCACCACTTAGTATTACATATACAAATCACCCAGGAAAAGGAATACATTCTTGTATATATTTACTATGTCCACATATTGGTACTGAAAATGTTATTTAAAAGATGGACAAGTTTTAATTAATTAAACTTGTGCCAGAAGAGAAAATTATATTATCTCAAGTGAACTTACATTCTGTCTTATCAACTAGAAACTCAGGGAACCTTTGTTACTCATCTAATTCCATTTGTAAAATGTGAGTAGGATTATATCTCAATCCAGAGCATTATTCTATATACAATGAAAGCCTAAATGCACAGAAAATTCACTTAATAAATGCAGTGACCTTCATAGGGGATTTGTACCATGTTCATGCAATAGTGTGGAACAAAATACCTGAAATAGTCATGTTGAGCCCCACACAACATCCATGGCTGCTGAGTGAGCTGTTATAATTGTAGTTCCCTGGCATTTAGAAGGAAAAACTTCTGTCTGCAGCTCTGTCTTTATCTGTGTGTGTATATGCGCATTCATTTGACAGAAAAGAACACAACTCAAGAACACAGTTGATATGAACAGAATGAGATTTGGCACTATCAAAACTGATACACAGTTGAGTTTTAAAAGAATACTGACTCATATATCTATAAATATTTATACCAATATATAGGCTATTTTAAATGTCATTGTAAAAATTTATCTCAAAATGTAAAGAAGTCCAATTGTGAGACTTCTAGAACTAAAAAGTAAGTTTGGATGTCAATCATAAATCAACACTGATTTTATTGTGGTATGACGTGGTCACTACTCAATGAATATCAATTTAACCTCTTTCCATTCTTTGTAACTATCTACAAATGACAGGAGTGGAAATTATAGCTCCACCAACCGCAGAGACCACAAACAGAAGGTAAAATTGAATTATTTTAGTATTGAATTAAAAATATCACTCAAAATACTGTCATCTTTCTAGATGAACCAAGTGACCACAATTCAAGCTGAATCCATGGAAAGGATGAACAATGTAACAGAATTCATTCTACTGGGCCTGACCCAGAATCCAAAACTGCAAAAACTCTTATCTGCTGGGTTTTTAATTGCCTACTTGATTACATTGACAGGAAACTTGTTCATTTCCATCACCATCTTCATCAGTCCAACTCTGGGTTGTCCCATGTACTTTTTTCTGGCTTACTTGTCTATCATAGATAGTTTCTACTCTACTTCCATAACACCCAAAATGATCTTTGACTTGATCTCTGAAAAAAACACCATATCCTTCAATGGCTGTATGACCCAGGTCTTCGCTGAACATTTATTTGCTGGAGCTGAGATCATCTTGTTAATTGTCATGGCCTATGACCGCTATGTGGCCATCTGCAAGCCCCTACACTACATGACCATCATGAGCCGGCCTGTGTGTATTTTCCTGGTGGCAATGGCAGGGGTGTTAGGGTTTATTCATGCAGGGGTCCAGATTGTGTTCATGGTCCGGTTACCATTCTGTGGCCCCAACGTCATTGACCATTTTCTGTGTGATTTAATTCCTCTCCTGAAACTAGCCTGCACTGACACGCACACTTTGGGACCCCTGATTACTGCCAACAGTGGTTCGATGTGTTTGCTCACTTTTTCTATGCTCATTGCTTCCTACGTTTACATCCTTTTCTCCCTTAGGAACCACAGTGCTGAGGGGCGTCGCAAAGCCCTGTCTACCTGCACCTCTCACATCACTGTGGTCATCTTGTTTTTCATACCTTGTTCATATCTGTACCTAAGACCCATGATCTCCTTCCCAATTGACAAAGCTGTAAGTGTGTTTTATACCATAGTAACTCCTCTGTTGAACCCCTTAATCTACACCCTCAGAAATGCAGAAGTGAAAAATGTCATGAAAAAAATCTTGGGGCAATTAATGAAAACTGGAGAAAAATAAACCTTGTGATTAGAGTATCCAAGCAAAAAAATAATTTTTGATGAGATTTATTCCCCTTCTTAATTGATGAAACTTGGTGCAGTCATTTATTCTATTCAGATTAATATTCCTCAAATCCCACATATTATAGGCAGTGCTGACTTAGCCATTAAGGGGCAAGAGGCACAATGTCTAGAGCCGATGATAATTTTAGGAGCCTCTGCATTGTCTTTACTATCATGGTTTTGTCTTGCTTTTTGCATCTTTCATCTAACAGTCTTTAAAATGCAAGAGCTTATCTCTTAACTTTTAGAAATATAGTCTTAATATACTGCTACCCATTTCTTATGAAGGAAAAATATATGTCATTTAAAATGTCAGGAAAAATTGCCTGGGAAATAAACCTGATGACCAAAGTTCTGACTAAAACAAAAAAGACAAAGCTTGCACGCTGACCATAGATCTGAGGCCTACAGCAGGGGAAGGAGAAGAGGAGGGACCTAAACAGGGGAGGGACGAACACACGGGACTGTGGCGATAGCTCACAGGTGCTACGGTGGGGGGAGAACTATGGGGATTACACCTGAGGGGGGAAATCAAACACTGTCCAAAAAATAACAATGACATATGAAATAAAAATTAAAAATAAAGAAAAAATTACAAATATACCGATAAATTCTTATTATTATTATCATGCTGCATTAAAAAATGGCACCAGAGCTGGGAAAACTGGACAGCCACATGCAAAAAAATGAAACTAGACTACTACCTCACACCCTGCACAAAAGTCAACTCAAAATGGATAAAAGACCTGGATGTAAGACCTGAAACCATAAAATGTATAGAAGAAAATATAGGCGAAACTCTACACGACATACATCTCAGCAAAATCTTGAAAGACACATCCCTCAAAGTGAAGGAAGTGAAAGACAAGATAAACAGATGGGATTACATCAAAATAAAAAGCTTCTGTACTGCACAAGAGACATTAACCAAAACTAACAGACACCCTACCAACTGGGAAAAGATTTTTGCACACAATACATCTGATAAAGGACTGATAACAAAAATCTATAAGGAACTCACACAACTCAACATCACTTATAATCAAGGAAATGTAAATCAAAACCACTATGAGATACCACCTCACACCTGTGAGGATGGCACACATTAAAAATACAGGCAACAGTGCCTCCCTGGTGGCGCAGTGGTTAAGCACTGGGCTCTGGAGCTGTTGGCAGCAGCGATGCGAGTTCGACGCCCAGCCGGGGAGAATCCCACATGGTGGGGCAGACCTCTCCTGCCTCGCCCGCTGCTCCCCTCAGCAGTGTATTTCTGATCTGCCTGTTCTGCTCCTCACTCTGTCTCTGGTGAAGCCTCTCACCACTCCACACCTCTGGCCTGTACCCCAGCTGTATGCATAAATAAATAAATCTTAAAAAAAAAAAGAAAAAAAATACAGGCAACAACAAATGCTGGAAAGGATGTGGAGAAAAAGGAACTCTTCTACACTGCTGGTGGGAATGTGAACTGGTCCAACCACTATGGAAAGCTGTATGGCGATTCCTCAAATTGCTAAACATGGAGCTCCCATACGACCCAGCGATACCACTTTTGGGAATTTACCCAACGGACACAAAAACACTAATCCGAAAGGATACATGCACCCGTATGTTCATTGCGGCACTATTCACAATAGCAAAGGTCTGGAAGCAACCCAGATGTCCAAAAATAGATGATTGGATCAAGAAGATGTGGTACATATACACAATGGAATACTATTCAGCATTCAAAGAAGATAAACACATGCAATTTGCAGCGACATGGATGGAATTAGAGGGAATCATACTCAGTGAAATAAGCCAGAAAGAAAGAGAAAAATATCGAATGGTTTCACTTATAACAG